>JARFJB010000218.1:9740000-9835000 GCA_036346205.1 Vesta saturnalis | reverse complement strand
TGACACGTTCCATGTACCGAAATGCATTCTTCAAGGTTATTGAAGTAACTAGCACTAGCAATAAAATAACAAGCAGCTGTACACCTGCCTGTTAACGAATGTTTCGTTGTAAATATAAAAGCGTATCGTTCATTTGATAAGTTTAATTTAGTAAGTGATATTTAGTACTTGTATGTAGTTGAGTAATCAAGTTTTATGGAAATTTAACTAATAGTGTAATGTACAACCAATTGTAAGATGACTTAAAACATATTGAAAGGAGAAGTATTCACGGGTTAAGTCATACTTGGAGTTCGAGCATCTACATTGATATCTAGGATATCTTTTAGATATCCTAGGTGTCTGTTGCGAATATAAGGTAAATTTTTTTGTGCATTTTGTTTACAGTGGTTGCATTAATAAATTCTTGTGTATGATATTTTTTTTTATTGTATATGCCGACGTTTAAATGCGCTGCGTTTAGCAATTCAAGTTTGATTTATTTCTGGGATCGTTTATATTATAATGCAAGCGTATCCATTCGCATGATTCAAAACTTTTCTGAGTGTTTTTATTTATTATACTGACGGATTTGCATTGAAATTATATGTGGTTATCCATTGCAGTGAGAACGCAAGATTTTGTTATAATCTTTTGTTACTTTGGTATTTCATTATAGACAACTTTGCTGGCGCCTGATTTGCCAAAAGGCAAGCAGTTTGTTATTTATTTGAAAATGAGCTGTGTTTTTCGATGAATTTAGGTAAACTTCCCGATATCGACGTTTGGTAAATTTTAGGGTTTTATAAATTTTCCATCACGATTAATTTTATTTTAATGACGTATTTTTGTGTTTTAAATTGAAGAATTAATTGTCGTATTTTCATTTAGTTTTGGTTACTTTAGATAATAATTTTCGCGTTGAGGTTTGTCGAGATTTTAGGGTGTCTTGAGTTTTATTTTTGCAATAGTGCGGCTTTTTCATAAAGCTTAGAATTTCATTGGAATTTAGGTGAACTTCGCGTAAATATTTTCGAAATAGAATTTTAGTAGTAAAGTAGTTTATTTTGAGTGAACGTTTTGGTTTCCTGTTCATGAAGTTTTCCCGCTATAAATATTTCTAACAGGTGGCGCCTTTTTGACATTTTTTACCCGATTTGGACGATTTTGGAGTTGTGATGAGTGCCCTTTTACAACATTAAGTAAGAACCCCGCACACAGCATTGAGCTATGCCATGGCATAAATTGCCTTTACTAGCTGGATGCTCTAGTGAGTATTTAGCCTGTAACAGTAATGATGTGAGAATTATAAAATATATCACTCACTACACCGAAAGAAGTAATAACGCATTGTCACTTATAACGTGCATGCATCGATATCTGATCATTTCGTATCGACCTCACAATTTTCTTTCATTGCTGTTCTAAAGAATTATCTTTGGATTGAAAATTAAGATATTATTTAATGTTTTACTCGTTACGTAATTCACTAACATAATGGTCTAAGTTTTTCTGTATCTACTGTATTTACCATTTACTTTGCAAAAGCTCAAATAAACATACTAGCGCCATCTATGTGATTTATACGCTTAGATAAAGATCTGTTACTTCCGCTGAATTACCGCTAGAGGGTGGTACCGTTATATACATCTTATTAACTGAAACTTTATTTTTCAATATATATATATATATATATATATATATATATATATATATATATATTTATATATGTATTATTATATATATATATATATATATATATATATACATATATTGCATTTTATTTAAAATTAATGATTATTAAATTGAACTTCTGTTCGTTTAACAAGTATTCTTTCTGAGGTGTGCTTTATTTTTTTCAGCGGCTATTTTGTGTAAAGTACAAGGCTTTTTAAAAAATTCTTAGGCGAATGCTAAAGTAGTATTTTCCCCCTCAGAACCCCAACTCCGTTCCTTCCGATCCTATTCTGACCACACCCATCCTTAATCCCACCATGCATATATACGTAATGCGTGTATGTATGCTTGGAATCCATGATTGTGGCTGAGGAGCTCGGAAAGTTCCTTGGGGAGGGATTGAAATACGTGGCCCTTCCTTAATACATGATAAGGCAACTATTTGGTGCAGACGTATTAATCGCTAAACAGGATATATAAAAATGTTACTTTCACAAAAAGGTGTAAGCTATCTCGATTTATTTAATTCCTTTGTAATTATAAAATTTTTTTCAGTGTTGAGATACAATAAACTCTTCATCATTGTGATACTATTCCACTTAAAGCTCGCCCTCAATCTAAATAGGTAACGCATGTTTATACGATCAAAACTTCGATAACTTACCTAATCTTATTTGTAGCTCCAAGTATCGCTCGATTCGCTTTTGATTTTTGCTACGATTTTCTCTTACAATTTGAACTAGTGTATGTAGCTTGTAGCGTTACTTCAATTACTTTTGTGCTGTTGATGTTTCGTTTATCTGGAAGTAACTGTATGTTGTACGGACGTTAACTATTTACTCTCCCTACTTAGTCTAAGTTACTGGAGTTTCCGAGAATGGGATCTAGCAGCAGCTTCGCTATAGACTACTTGAAACCCTTGCCTCTACACTAACCAGGGTGTAAAGTAAAGTAAAGCTGACACTCATCAGCACCAGGTCCGATTTTTCCATTTTAGCGTGTATTAATAAAGTTTACATTTGAGTTTGCGTTACGAACTGTTATATTTCGTAAGCTGCCGTTAGCAGTGATCCAACACCTACGAGATAGAAAGTGCGTTTACATTATTAAGATTACTACAATTTTTAATTAATTATTTACCTTGTTGGTGATGCTGTCTTCTACAGTGTCTTTGTGAAAATCACGTTCCGCTTTAGTAAGTTTTATTCCATTTATCAGCACTTTACTACTGAATCACCAATATATGTGATAAAACCGTTAGTTGTAATACTGTTGGAGTATAATAATTTAATTTAGGTTATTTATAACGGTGCTGTCTTTACCGTCTATTTTGCACTATTAGGAAAGGTTATCTAAAACGCTTACTGTTTCGCAGCTGCATAAACGACATGAACATGTTATACCGGTTGTGCTTTTGTCTTATTAATGTTCGGTTTATAGCCACTCTCATTTTAATTATGAGGGCATTTATATGTAAATTCAGTTAGAGTAATGGTGCCAACTAAACAGGCTTCTCCAATATTACCTGTAATTGAATTGCGTCAAATCTATGTGATTATTTTGTAAAACAAGGCAAGTTTGATTTGGAACATTTTAAAATTATAATTTTACTGGTCATTTAGGAATTGCCTTTTATTGGTGATAGATGTATCCTCCTTTTCAGGTTAACGAAAGATCTTTCAACGAACCAGAAGGGGGACATTATGTCATGTTAAAAATTAACCAATTTTATAGTTTACAGTTTTTGACGTTTTGGTTATATACGAATTTTTATATTTTCGGTTTAGGGAAAATTAACTAATCACACGATTAGAACAGTAAGTATAAGAATGTCATATAATTTGTTTAGTTCTTTTTTGGGAGAATTTCACGTTCAGTATATTTGATTCATTGTTAGAAACTTTCTAAGAAACTATGGTTACTGGGAGAATTGTTGTTTATTATCTTGTCCCGTTTATTTTGTTTCTTCCCCTGTTTCAGGTTTTACACAGTCTCTCTCACCAAATACTAATTTGCCTTTTTCTTTAAAGCTTGTTGCGCCATTTTCTTGTCCGTTCTCCTTACCAGTCTGGTTACAAATTCTATTTCTGCTTTCTAACTAACCTAACCATATATTTATTCTTTATCCACGATTCAAAACTACCCACGCTATTCGAATGCTCTACGGTCACTTTACCGTTTGACTGAGTTCTCAGCCGCGCTCACGCACCCTTTTTTATGGGGCGTGGTAGGTTAGGTACGTGACACTAGTGTCCCAAACCTCCTAATAGGCAGTTAGGATGGGACGCGTAACAACTGTTAATTTAAATTCCATTATAACGAATAGATCAAAGATAAGATATAAAACGTAATAAAAAGGCCTTCCTCAAGTTAGTCTTTTCCTTCTATTTTGTATGCACATGCTGTTACATCCATTACTTCTGCTATTATATTATGAGCAGATAGCTTCTAAAATCATTTGATTATTGCTCCTTCTATTATTTCCTGGCTTAGCGTTTTCTTAAATGTACTGTTATGCTAAACTAAATAAATACCTTATTGAAATGGTTGATGGTCACTCGTATTGAACATGCACTTTCACGATTGAGAAGCACTTAAATTACGTTTGTAATATCAAGAGACTAAGTTGAATTGGAACGTTCTTCATTTCTACAAGTGGTTACAGACCACGACATTTTAATTCTTGAGGAACATCAAATATTTTCTGAATATAATTAATTAATCATTGACTATTGTCAGTTTCATACTTATTCCTCATTATTTGGAGTGATTCATTATTATTAGTTATTTTTTACGCTTCAGGCGGATTTAAGGTTAAAATGCCAGCCATCAACACAACAGTTATCTCATAATTAGCAACTTTAAGAAAAATATACACCCGATTAGAAAATTCTCATCAATTTGGCATATGAACGTAACTTTTATATGTAGACTTTTATACATAGGAACGTCATACCCTTTCCTTTGTCTTATTGTAAGTCACGAGGACTTAAATTAACTGCGAGTTCCGAAGTACAGATATCAATTGTCACCGAACCATTTCTTTCGACATTTTACTTTGTTCGAATTGGTCTTAATATTAATGTGGTTATATCTCGCTATGAGTCCGATAACATAAATACATTTATCCGGGGGTCCGATAACGCACATGCACGCACGCATGCACCCGCCCGCCCGCCCGCACGTACGCACGCACGCACCACCCCCCCCCCCGCCCCTCACACACACACGCACACACACACAGACGTGCATACACATGCACGCATCAATGCACACACATTCTTAATGTTGATAATTAAGTTCATAGTGACTTTTTTGCTATCTTGGCTTCCTGAAGTCTCATCTTTCTAGATCTTTTAACCATCTTTACAATGCGACATCCAATTTCGACATAAAATGTACTATTTCCTTCATAGCGGTTTTGCATATATAAATATGAAAAGTCGTTATTTTTATTTGTTAAATAGTTACATAGCGAAGAAAGAGCCCAAGGTTGTGAAGATCGTAGTTGCCAAACAGGCTGACTAGGCCATAAGGCTTGTTTATTTTTGCGAAATACTGAATAAACAATAGTAATTTGCATTACAAGTCTAGAAAATGAGTGTTTAGGAGTACTCGGAAACCATTTTATGGCAGTGATGCACAAGATTTTTTGTGAGGACGTCAACAATTGTTATTAAAATCAATAAACCAAATGCTTGAACTTTTTTAAAATTTCACACATGAAATTAAGTTGGCTATACTGACAACTGACAGTAACCAATATAACCTAAAAAATATAATTGCGAAATTATTCGTTACTCGAATTTTGTAAGTACCTTACCATTTTGTTGACTTTGTAATAATTTATAGATGTAATTTGTGGTTTATAAGGAACTAATACGTACATAATAACGGATACGTATACGTACACGATAACCCGATTAGACTTTGTGTATGTCGATTATGTCGAATGTTCCATCGGTTCTGTCATTACAACGAATACCAACTGTAATTCAGTATTATTACTGCCAGAAAACATGTAGTATCCGGACGCATTTGCAGTCTGCATATGCCCTGTTACAGAACTAAGGCATATTTGCGTGTACTGTTGGACCGATTCGCGTACATTTGAAGCATGTTAAAACCCATAACTGTTTAGTTTCATCTGTTTATCATTAACAATTAATTAGTTATAATCAAGTTGGAAAACAGAGTAAGTAAAAACTTTTTGAGCTATAACGAAATAACTGATTTTGCCATATTAACTGTTTATTGAAAAATATTAGAAAAAAATGATTTTCAACAGTCAATCTCGTGTACACAATTTTAACAGTAACCACCTAACTTGACTGGCCTACTAGTAAGACCGGTATAAACACGGTTTATTTCTTTTATGTTTAATTTGAAAAGTTACACAAATGTATTACAATATATTACAATCTATTTAAATGTAAATAGGGTGCCGTTTCACCGTCAATTGATTGCGAAAGTGTTATTTAAGTAAATTATTGTCTTAAACGTCATTAGGGAATAAACTAATCACCTCATTATAATTCTTTAGGTATTGAGTAAACGTAAGTTGTCACTGTATTTAAAAGGTTCGGCACATGGTTACAGGCATTATTTTATTGGAAACTAAACTAATTAAACAATTTCGTGGTTGAATTAATTTAAAATACCTATCTGTGGAACAACACACGATCTTCCAGCCTACAAAATGGAAATTAAAAGAAATGAAATAATTTTTATTTAAATTTTTTTAGATTTTTTATACGTTCGTAACGAAATCAGACAACATTGTTAAAACAAAAACAATAATCTATGTCAGAATGACGTTAAAAACTTTATGTCATAGACAAATACATGTAACCTAAAAAAAATTTCAAAGTCAATTAAATCCTAATGAATGCAAATATCACTAGCACGACACATTTAAATTTACCGCCTTGATACTTTTTAACCCGAATATACCTTTCAGACAAGGGCGACATCAAGGCGCCATCTTCAGGGACTTTGTTTTCTTGGCAGGACTTTACATGATAACGTAAACAAAATTCCAAAGCCGCCCGCTCCTATAAAAATTATCGATAATACTTCTTCTGCATTTTCAATCATATTTATTTAATTTTTACGTTTAGTTCGCTTTACATTAAAAAACCATTATGAAGAAAATTTATGTAAAATTAAATTTTCTTAAAAAAATACGTCTACACTATTTTTTATAAAATTAATCGTTATTGAGACACTCAAACTCTACCTTAGATGGCGTTGTTAAGTAAAAAATAAATGCATATTTCTAAAATGTCATCTTTGATTTGACGGTATTGAATATATTAATTTCGTCAGTGTCATACTTTGTTCTTAGCAGCCTCCTATTACCAGTCTGTTTAGGGTATTTTTAACAATGGAAAATATCGAGCATCATGCCGTTATTAAATTTCTGTTTAAAAAAGGTTTGAAAAACCGGAGATTTTTGAAGTAGTGCACAACGTATTGGGTGAAAGTGCACCATCATATGCGATGGTAAATAACTGGGTGGCTGCATTTAAACGTGGTCGTACGAGCATAAAAAACGAACACCGCTCTGGACGTGTCACTACTCCGGAAATGGTGAGAAAAATCCATACCATGGTTTTATAAGATCGGCGATTGAAGTTAAGTGAGATAGCTAACATCGTGAACATCTCAAAACAACGAGTACATAATATTCTAACTCAAGAATTGGGTATGAAAAAGCTTGCTGCGAGATGGGTGCCGCGTTTGCTCACCCTAGACCAAAAACGTGTCCGAACGCAAATATCGCAAGAATGCCTGGATCGTTCTCAAGCAAATCAGACTGATTTTATGAGGCGATTGATAACCACTGACGAAACTTGGGTTCATACTTATACCCCAGAGACAAAACGGCAATCAAAACAGTGGATTGAACATGGTTGTGCGCCTCCGAAGAAAGCCTTGTGTGTCAAATCAGCCGGTAAGGTGATGGCTTCTGTATTTTGGGAAGGCAAACGAATTTTAATGGTAGACTATTTACCTAAAGGGCAAACCATAACTGGGGTTTATTATGCTAACCTATTGGACAAATTAAACCAAATTATTCGACCGAAAAAACCAGGTTTAGTTCTCAAGAAAATCATTTTGCACCATTATAATGCAAGCCCACACACAAGTGTTATAGCGATGGCAAAAATTGACTAACTGAAGTATGATTTGCTTCCGCATACCCTTATTAGCCCATTCTAGCTCCGCCAGACTTCCACTTATTCCCCAATCTCAATATCTTCCTAGGCGAACAACGATTTTCGACTAACGAAGAGGTCAAGTTCGCGGTTGATGAATATTTTGCAAGCTTTGAAGAAAACACCTTTCGCGATGGGATCAAGGCTTTAGATCATCGTTGGACAAAATGTATAGATCGTTTAGGTGATTATTTTGAAAAATAAAACGATTCTGAAAACATAAAATTAGTCTTTCATTTTTAGGCTAAGCAATTATCATCCCGTCTTCGTAATTAATCGATATGTTTAAGGTCTATATCTAGGTATTTTACAACTTTGAAATAAACAGCTGCTTTAGAAACATAACTGACCCTAATAAACCTCCCCTCTCCGCCGCAGGCTTTCTCCCTGAATCTAATCAGCTCTAAGCCAAATGAAAATAAGCTTAGATACAGAATTTAGTTACGTAGGTATTTTCGTTCTGGAGTTATCGTGGATACTAACATACTTCCATACAAACACACACAAACACACACACACACACACACACAAGCATGCACGCGCACACGCACACGCATACGCACACGCACACACACACGCACACACACAGTCGCATACGCACACATACACCCACATGCACACGCACACCCACACACACTCACACGCGCACGCACACGCACACGCACACGCACACGCATACGCACACGTACACGCACACGCACACCCACATGCACACGCACACGCACACGCACACGCACACGCACACGCACACGCGCACGCACACGCACAGGAATACGCACACGCCCACGCCCTCGCACCGCACACGCACACGCAGACACGCACGCGCATGCGACAGCACACGCACACGCACACACACACACGCACAATCACGTACTCGCACCGTACGCACGCTCACACGCACACACACACGACGACACACATGCACGCACAAGCATACGCACGCTACACGAAACACACACGCACACGACACGACACGCACACGCACATGCACACACACACTCACACTCACAAGCGCACTTACTCGCACACGTACGCACGCACGCACACACGCACACGCATGTTCACACACACACGCGTTCGCGCACACGCACACGTACACGCACACGCACACCCACACGCAGATACACACTCACACCACAGCACACGCACACGCACACGCACACGCACACGCACACGCACACGCACACGCACACGCACACGCACACGCGCACGCACACGCACACGTACACGCAGACGCACACGTACATGCCCACGCCCACGCCCTCGCACACACACACGCACAAGCACATGCACACTCGCATACACACTCACACGCACACGCACACGCACACGCACACGCACACGCACACGCACAGAACGCACACGCACGACCACACCGTACACGTACACCACACGCACTCTACACGCCACGCACGCAGACGCACACGCACACGCACACGCACACGTACAGGCACACGCCCACGCCCTCGCACACGCACAAGCACAAGCACACGCACACGTACGCACGCATGCACACTCGCATACACACTCACACGCACACGCACACGTACATGCCCACGCCCACGCCCTCGCACACACACACGCACAAGCACATGCACACTCGCATACACACTCACACGCACACGCACACGCACACGCACACGTACACGCAGACGCACACGTACATGCCCACGCCCACGCCCTCGCACACACACACGCACAAGCACATGCACACTCGCATACACACTCACACACACACGCACACGTACATGCCCACGCCCACGCCCTCGCACACACACACGCAGAAGCACATGCACACTCGCATACACACTCACACGCACACGCACACGCACACGCACACGCACACGCACACGCATACGCACACGCACACGTACACGTACACCCACACGCACTCTCACACGCACACGCAGACGCAGACGCACACGCACACGCACACGCACACGTACAGGCACACGCCCACGCCCTCGCACACGCACAAGCACACGCACAAGCACACGCACACGTACGCACGCACGCACACACGCACACACGCACGCACACACACGCACACGCACACGCATACGCATACGCGCACGCACACGCACACGCATACGCATACCCACACACAAACGCACAAGCACATGCACACTGCATACACACTCACACGCACACGCACACGTACATGCCCACGCCCTCGCCCTCGCACACACACACGCACAAGCACATGCACACTCGCATACACACTCACACGCACACGCACACGCACACGCACACGCACACGCACACGCATACGCACACGCACACGTACACGTACACCCACACGCACTCTCACACGCACACGCAGACGCAGACGCACACGCACACGCATACGTACAGGCACGCGCCCACGCCCTCGCACACGCACAAGCACACGCACAAGCACACGCACACGTACGCACGCACGCACACACGCACACACGCACGCACACACACGCACACGCACACGCATACGCATACGCATACGCACACGCACACGTACACGCACACGCACACGCACACCCACATGCACACGCAGACGCACACGCACACTCTTACGCCCACGCCCTCGCACACGCACACGCACAAGCACATGCACACGCACATACATACTCACATACACACTCACACTCACATGGCCGATCTTGGCAAAATTTTGTCAAACCTTGAGGTAATAAGTCGATTTAGCGATAGTGAAAATATCCTTGCATATCCTTCTACACCTACATATGTATATGTACATTGGAAGGTAAAAATAAACTCAAGCCGTAAAACACTTAATATTATTTTTCTTAGAGCAACAAAACAATTTAATTCTTGAAACGAATCCATTTCTTTTTAACGAAATTACTAGCAACATTTTAAAATAGCATACACGGAAAGCTAACATTTATTTAAGATTTTACATATGTATCCAAGTATACTAATATTCAAAGGAATTCCAAGTCAAATTCAACCACGTTAAAATTAAAGGAAGTGTAAATAATCATACTCTGATAGACAGTTTTGGATGTTACAAAATAAAGTTGTTGGTAACCTTTAATTCTAAATAAATAGAGATTATGTAAATTGATATTTCTATCATTAAATATTCGTTCTAAAAGTTACGTAATTACTTGATATTAGTGTTCACTTATACACTGCAATTACAAATTAGTTACATCACTAAACGTATTATAGATGCCATTTCTCGTCGGTAAATTGTTTATTTACAGGGATAAATATACAGATACAATTTACATTTCCGTTTCGCCTATATTATTTGTGTAAATTTCAAACATAAACGTTTGCGTGATATTTCATTACACTTCTGTAACCTTTTGAAAACATAAAATTTTATTTGTTTTGAAGCTTTAGTGTTTATGACACTGGGAATTTTTATACTATAGAAAATAAAATTTTGGACTTTAAACGCAAATCCTCGGTTACTCTTTTTGCTATAAATAAGTTTTTTACGATTTGACACAATGTGCTGAGTTTACTGAAATTTATAGGAATTTTTTAGACACTCTGTATAACGGATATTAAAATAATTGCATTAAAAGGGAAAACGTATAGTTTGGTATTGTCGTCATTTATATCTAGAGATTGACTTTTGACACCGATAAAGGGAGTGCTTGTGGAATTGGAAATGTGTGTTTCTGCACAAAGTAATGAATATATATAGTCGTGAAGATTTATCTAGCTCTTAAAGGAATTATTCTATTCTTTATCGATCTGTGTAATGGGATGCATTACTATTGCGCTACAGTAAAACGATGAAAGTTTGCATCGCAAGCTGGATGCAATGTACATAAGATTGTGTAAATTAGCGCACCTTATAAGATACAAGACATAGGATTTAAGCATGCATAAGTTCTCGAATTGTTCCCGAAAATTTCTTTACTTTCAAGCAATATATATATATATATATATATATATATAATCTCTACTTATTTTAAATAAACACCACTTAAATAAACGTAAAGTAAACGTTACATTATTCCTTTATTGTAGCTAATTGCTACTTCACATATGATTTTCTTTTATGGCGTTTATGCTTCTACATTATACGAAAATTATTTCTCTCTCGTATCTACCTTTGTATTTCAAAAGTTTACCCGTTTTTAGTTCCGCTAGTTTAACGTATTAAAGCTTTCTGTAGTAATTTACCATTTTCAAAAAAAAAAGTTAATTTCAACCAATACCTATAGCGCCATCTCTGAGTGGTACGTAGTTCTGGTGATTGGTATACTTAACGCTGAAAAGGGATCTGCTATTTTGCTGTTTCTCAATAAATACACTGTATGAATAATGGTTTATTCTGTTAACAATACATAAAATGCTATTATGGTAACAATGATTGATAGGAACATTTTTCAAATTGTAAAATTGTTTCTTGAGGCGTTGGCTTTCTTTTCAAAACCGCCATTGCTGTGGAATGGTTGAAATTTCTAGACACTTTTCCTGTCTCTATTTCGTAGATGGTAAGCATCATTTTTTTGGAAAATTTTCGCTATATAGTTTCACTTTGTTGTATAGAAGTGATCTAATCGCTATTAAAGGGGATGTTGAAATATTTCACTCCATCCACACATTACCTTGGGATCATTGTTTGATACTGCTGATTAGATGCGGTCCAGCTGTGTCTAACGTACAAGAATTTCGTGATCGTTGAGGTTACACCTGTATTGAAGCTGGTGAAATCCTGGCTATTTAATAACCATAAACCTTCGCAAACAGGTCAGCTTTTCCTTTTATCGCATGTATAAATTGCCTTCAGCAGAGTACGATCCTACAACGAAAGTACATTTACCTTACTTCTGTTAGCAGTATTTGACAAATATTTTACCCTGAATACATTGATTTACTGCTAAATTGCCTTCAGCAGGTTACTATGCTACAACGATATTAAATACATTTATATTAATTCTGTCAACGAGTATTTGTTAAACATGTTACCTGTAGTTAAGTTCGGTATCAGCTTGATACCCGACTTCAGCTAAATTTAATACGAAGAACTGCTATATGTTAATTAAACCATTCTTCAATACTTTACGTACACTCAACAATCAACATTTTGAATAATTTTTGTTAAAATTGTGTCACGCCCATTAGGGAGTTCATGTACAACCTCCATTTTGGGGATAATTAATGTTGTACTACTGTTTATGTGGTCGTGCGCAGTAGCTTTGCTGCTGTGTTTATACCAGATGTAACATTTGTGTAGTGTGATATCGAATAACGTCAAATGTTAGCGCGAGATTTCGTGCTAGTTTAAATGCTATTCGGTAGCTCAAATATATTTTATACACTATCAGTTTGTGGATTAAGTTGTTTGGACCAATTACTTTTTCTAATTTAAATTGCTCTAATTACTAATATTCTTTTTTATTCAAGATCAATTAAGTGGACTGAACAAGCATTTCCAATTATATTGAGATAACTTAATAAAAAATGGGTTTGCATTCGGTTTGTTAAACGAAAGGCAATCTGCATTACTTAATTAATTTTCTTACTTGCAAATAACTGATTTAATAGCTTTATTAAATTGGCCGGAAGCGGACTCTACTTCCGTCATCATGGCATGATGAGAAGAGTCCGCTTCCGAAACGTCGCGCTCAAAAAGCATAAACTGTGGAAATAGGCCGCTCAACTCCAATAATAGGAAAACACAGTTACAAAACACTTATAATACAGAACTATTACTCTCTGTTTCAAGCTTTACAGCCTCTCTCCCTCTTTAAGGAATAACAACCTATTTTCTTTTCCTTCTTTCTTTAAAGCTTGTGGCACCTATTTTGGTTCTTTCCTCACTAACAAGATTCTAACTTAACCTATTTTATCGATACCTCCAAAACACCCATGCAATTCGAGTGCTCTGCGGTCTTCGGACCGTTTGATTGAATTTTAGTCGAGCTCACTAATTTATCCCGTTTTATGCAGTGTGGTGGTTAGACACGCGGCAAGGTGTACGTGTGCGTGTAAGTATGTGCGTGTGTGTGCGTGTGCGTGTGCGTGTGCGTGTGCGTGTGCGTGTGCGTGTGCGTGCGTGTGCGTATGCGTGTGCGTGTGCGTGTGCGTGTGCGTGTGCGTGTGCGTGTGCGTGTGCATGTGCATGTGCGTGTGCGTGTGTGTGTACGTGTGCGTGTGCGTGTGCGTGTGCGTAGATCTTGCCGAAACTTTGCCAAACGTATATATATACAGGGTGATTGGTCGAAGCCATTCATTAGAAGTATTAGGAGTTCCAGCCATGGCTGATTTCTGGAAGTTTGTATCTGGACTAAGTGATTCATATTCTATTTAAGGAAAATACTTTCATGATGACTACACTTCCGGTTATACCGGAAGTAGCCATCAACTTTGTTATTTTAAATGGAATCGTACCATTTTTATGGCATATTCGAATTGTACTCGCCAATTTAGTAGACATTTTATCAATGTTCCCTATACTTAAATTTAATATTTTTTGAGATTTAAATTTTTTTCGAAAATTATTCGTTGAACACTATGACATTTGACAATGGCTACTGGCGCCATTTTTAGTACGAAGCAAGTAATATTGACGTTATGCATAGGGGTATCCTTAAGCTTTACGCTGATGCTTCCGGTACTGCCGAATTATCTACAGGGTGTTCAAAATGTGACTTCCATCTTTTGAAAATAAAAACCATCAAAACTTAACTTTTTCAAATACAATGCCCAATATTTTCTTTCTTTAACGGATGCAGAATAAAATTCTGCATTTATTTGTATTAGCATTCCCTATACCTATCTTCAACAGTTTTTCAGTTATTCAGGTATTTCTAAAATCTCGACCGAAGTTTAGAGAAATTAATTCGATTTCTCCACGGCCGAAGCCTACTACAGATGCAGAAACCAATTACATTAATGTAGTTTATCAAAGCAAACAGAACTGTTAAATTTCGTCAACAAATAAGATGAGAATAAAAGTAATATGCAAATAATAACTATTAATATTATTGAAAGTAAGAAAAACAATTCAAAGTTTTATGAATGTTCTATGTGGCCTCCATTTTGCTGAAGACAACCTAAAAGTCTTGACTGAACTTCTTTCGTGCAAGCGTTTTTGACGTGATGACGATTTAACTGGCGAAATGCCGTCGTTACTCTTAAGCCTAGGTCTTCTCTTGTGTGGACAGGAGTGGCGTATACTTGATTCTTGACTTCGCCCCACACGTAGAAGTCGAGTGGAGTTAGATCGGGAGATCGGGGAGGCCACCGCCCTGGTCCGTTTCGACCGATCCACTGAGCACCAAACATAGTGGTGAGCTCTTGATCAACGTCACGCGTTGAATGTGCAGGAGCTCCGTCCATTTGATACCAGCAGTATTGTAAAATATTAAGAGGCAGATTTTCTAAAAATTCAGAGACATCCGTTCTCAGAATCTCCAAATATTTTATACTTGTCAAATTTTCATCATAAATTTGAAAAGAGACACGACCATTCATTACAAGACAAAACACGTTAAAACTAAATTTGTTTTGAAAATTTGATTCTCGCTTGAAATGTGGATTTTCCGACGCCCAATAGTGCCAATTACGTCGATTAACAATTCCTTCTCTGGTAAATTTTGCTTCGTCCGTCTAAATTATTTTTCGTAAAAAAAGCGAGTCTTCCTGAATTCTCATTAACATTTGCTCACAAAATTCCACTCGCTTGAAATTATCGCCTGGATGGAGTGCTTGAACCAATGTAAACGAATAATCGTGCATTTTATGCTTCTTTAAGATGTATTGTATGGAATAGTAAGATAGGCCCAAATCTTCTGCAGCAGATCGTATCGAGCCGTGGGGATAGTTATTAAAATATGCTAGGACATTAACTTCATTAGCTTCTTCGCCAGTAATAGGCTTTGATCGTGTTCTGGCAGCTTTCTCTGTTCCATACCGTAAAAAGTTTGACTCTATTCGCTTAAATTTGTGCTTGCTCATTGGTGTTAAATGAGGATATCGGTCCTTAAACAAACGGCAAGTTCTGCTAATAATCTTATCACATTCTCCATGAATATAAAATAAGTTCAAAATATCCCTGTTTGACTACTTCCCATTTTCCATTTTGATAAACCGAACACAGAAACACAACAAAAGGTATTGACAGTTACTAACAACAAACTTAGCTGTGGTTTCCATGGCTATCCATGGAAAAATCAGGTAAATCGTTTTGAATTTCAGTAGAAATGAACAAATACCTCAATATGAGTAAAACTATCGACGATAGGTATAGGAAATGCTAATACAAATCAATGCAGAATTTTATTCTGCATCCGTTAAAGGAAGAAAATATTGGGCATTGTATTTGAAAAAGTTAAGTTTTAATGGTTTTTATTTTTAAAAGATGCAAGTCACATTTTGAACACCCTGTAGATAATTCGGCAGTACCGGAAGAATCAGCGTAAAGCTTAAGGATACCCCTATGCATAACGTCAATATTACTTGCTTCGTACTAAAAATGGCGCCAGTAGGCATTGTCAAATGTCAGTGTTCAACCAATAATTTTCGAAAAAAAATTTAAATCTCAAAAACTATTAAATTTAAGTATAGGGATAAAATTTCTACTTAAATGGCGAGTACAATTCGAATATGCCATGAAAAGGGTACGATTCCATTTAAAATAACAAAGTTGATGGCTACTTCCGGTATAACCGGAAGTGTAGTCATCATGAAAATATTTTCCTTAAATAGAATATGAATCACTTAGTCCAGGTACAAACTTTCAGAAATCAGCCATGGCTGGAACTCCTAATACTTCTAATGAATGGTTTCGACCAATCACCCTGTATATATATATATATATATATATATATATATATATATCTTTGTGTGTGTGTGTGTGTGTCTGTGCGTGTGTGTGTGTGTGTGTGTGTGTGTGTGTGTGTGTGTGTGTGTGTGTGTATGTGTATGTGTGTGTGTGTGTAAAACGGTTTGCTCCGGGCAAATTTGGGGAAAGTAATTAGTTCCGAGACAGTTGTGTAGTTCCATAACTGGTCGTTTTTTATGTCAATTGCATATTTCCAGGACAGTCCTGGAATTTTATGTATTTGCCAGGACATTATGATTTAGGTCGTGTACAGTGTGTCCCGATTTCGTTGTTTTAGTTTTTTTTTAAGATATCTTTGTTATCAGAGATAGATGTTTGCAGTTTTTACATTCACGTACTACTTTGTTGACCTAGATTGCATGGGAAAATCGTATGTTTTCGACTTATAGCCAAACGTCGACATTTGTACACTTTTTTCAAGGTCTTATACGTAGCTCAATACGGATATATTTCGTCAACAGTACTTATAAATTGCGAAGTTCCGAATTCAGTGGCGTGCTTAGAATTTTTCTAGGGGGTACGGTTTTTGAGTGGTGATATAAACTTACATCTTTATGAATGAGAATCATAGTTGGCTTGGCAACCATCAGCTGCAGTTCTTTCTTATATTTTCAGAAATATAATATAGACATTCTTGAAAAACGTCTTCCGAACATTTTTTTTCAATAAGACGGCGGCCCCAGCCCGTAATGCTTTGGCAGTAAGGAATTACTTAGAAAACCGTTTCCCAAATCGTTGGATTGCAGCATTCTGTTGTTTGGTGTTATGGCCGCCACGATTTCCAGATCTGTCAATACTGGATTTCTTCCTATGGAGTTTTATGAAATACATAATTTATCAAAACCGTCATAATACCGAACCGAATGTTGCAATCCGACGATTTAAAAAACGGTTGTCTTAGTAATTCCTTACTGCCAGAGAATTACGGGCGGGACACCGTCTTCTTGAAGAAAATATTTGGAAAGCGTTTTTCAGGAATGTCTACATATATATTTTTGAACAGCTAAGAAAGAACTGCACCTGATGGTTGCCAAGCTAATTATGATTCCCATTTTAAAAATTCAAGTTTATATTATTACTCAAAAACCAACCCCCTAGAAAAATTCTAAGCACGTCACTGAATTCGGCACTTCGTAATATATAAGTACCGTTTACGAAATATATCGGTGTAAAAGCGCGGTATAAGATCTTGAAAAAAGTGTAGAAATATGAAGGTTTGGCTACAAGTTGAAAACAAAAGCAGTACGTGGATGTATAAACTGCAAACTTTCATCTTTCATAAAAACAACGAAATCGGGACACACGGTACATATTACGTTTTATAGCCTATCTAGGAAAAAGTCCTCGTAGTGATCGTGTCACATATAAATAGGTTATGTCAATGTAATTCTCACAAAATTAATACGCGAGCCATGTTTATTTTTTATATAAGGCTCTAATAGCTTTTAGTAGTCATTATTTATGAAGTGGCAATAGTCCATGCAGAGCGCATTACCTTATGTACAAGACTCCCTGGTAGTGATCGCTTTAGATATAATATAATAATAATTAAAGTTTGTCACAAAATCATTACGCAAGTGTTTAATTTTTTAAAGAAGGTGATATAACCATTAGTCATCATGCTTTACGAGGTGGTAATATATAGTTTTTAGGACCATTACCTTATGTACTAAAATGCCCTGGTAGTTATCGCTTGCTTACACATAGGTAACGACATATTTGTCATAAAATTATTACGCAAGTAGTGCCTACTTTTTATTTTAAGACGACAGTAAGCAAATAGCAGTTGCTTTGTCACAGTAAGCTTGGGTGATTATTATTTATGTAGTGGTAATCGTCATACAAGGCGCCTCGCCTTATGTACGAAAATGGCCTGTTAGTAACCATTTTCATATAAACAATTAGGTCAATAAATTTGTCACAAGATTAATGTGGAAGCAGTGTTTATTTTTTATGTAAGGCGGTAATATCGTTCAGCAATTATTCTTTATGTGGTGGTAATAGTTTTTAGAGCCACGCAGGGCGCTTCACCTTAGGTATACACGAAGGTGCCCTAGTCGTGATCGTTTTATATGTAAATTAAATAGGATATGTCAATAAATTCATCACAAAATTATTACGCAAGCAGTGTTTTATGTTATAAGGCGGTAATATCGTTCATTAATAATTGTTTATGTAGTACTAATAGTTTTTAGGGTCATGCAAGGCTCATCACTTTATGTACGAAGATGCCCTGGTGTGATATTTTTATATACAAATTAAATTGGTTACAATAATTTTTAATATTTGCCACAAAATTATTACGCAAGCAGTGTTTCACATTGTATATCGCGATAATAACCTTTAGTGATTGTTGTTTACGAAGTGGCAATAATTTTAGGGACCATACAGGGCGCATCACCTTATATACGAAATTCCCTGGTAGTGATCGTTTTGCATATAGATAGGTTACGAAAAACACTTTTTCATAAAATTGTTACACAAGCAGTGTTTATGGTTAATATAAGGCGGTGATAACATTCAATGATCATTGTTTATATGGTGGTAATAATTTTTGGGACCGTACAGGACACCTCACCTTATGTACCAATACGTTCTAATAATGGTCGTCTTATACATCAGTGCTTCTCAAACGGGGAACGCTAAATTTTGTTTTGCGGAAGACTTATAATACTTTAAATTAGGGGTACCAACGTTTTTGATATAAAGAGTTAAATGAAAATAAAACCATTGCTCGTAAAAGTATTTCCCTTACTGAATAATCACCTGTAGATGGCCACCCTTGTTTCAAGTATAACGTTTATGAAAGAATAAAATTTATTTTAAACTACAGTACTTAAAAAGTTCAAGATAAAAACAGTATTCAAGGGGGGGGGGGGGCAATACAGGGTATAATATCTACTTTACACATAAGAATATAATTAATCAAACCACTACAAAACGCAATGAGTAAAAAAAATAAGTTATCAAATTTAAGGTTTAATTTCGATAGCACCCTTCGGTTCAGTGTAAGGTAATAAAAATAACTATTATTTTATTCGGGATCATGTGATACATGAATTTTGATCTCATATTAATAACAGAAAACATATACTGAATAACTAATAAACAAAATTGAATAACTGCAAATGACTGTAGGTAGCGGACCGAGAGCATTTTTTTATTGTAATAAACATTTCCAAATTGCAATTGTTAGGTACCGAAATAGAAAGGATAATTAACGAGTTCAAATATCTTAGTAATAAATCGTAATTTGCTAATGTTTTCGTGATATTTTATTCTGTGTGTTTTATGTAAGAACTATTGGAATGTGTAAAACTGATATTTGAGTAAGGGTTGAAAAGAAAAAGAAAAACATATGTTAGGGTAGAAACAAGTACCCGTTCGAAACTGCCTTTACTGAAGGAGTGTAACCAATCGTTGAAAATTAGTATACAGCATTCTTGATGTAAACGTCACTAGTTTAGTAATTAATTACGTCGGAACATACCGCAAATCAAAATATATCTGTATGGTACTAGGAAATTCGACCGATAACGTTTGTTACGGACGAATCCATATTTTAAAAATTAATACTTCCTTTGGCAATTAACATGAAAATATTCCCTGGTAATATTTCTTGTTTTCTTATAACTTTTAAAAACGGGGGTTCATTTGGGGAGTAAAGATAATTAGTTGAAGTCGGAGGTTCATTGTAAACCGTTCTGTCTATAAATATCTTTATCTTGTACATTTTGGTAAAACTAAAAACGTTCTTTTATTTTGTGTAGGTCTTAATGTAAGTTTTTCCAAAAATTAATCTATAAATAATCGCCGTTGCGTCGACTTTAAACCGCGTAACTTAACTCGTCGTGCTTGTGATAACGTGTTTAACGAAAGGGAATATATTCAAGTGTAAGTACGTATTTGAATGTAGATCAAAGCTCGCAGCAGATACTTCAACAAGCCTATATAACGTATTAAAAATCAATCATTGCCTTGCAAGAAATATCTAATTATGCACGCAGGCTCATTAAGTTGAAATCTGTTAAATTAAAAGGAGTCCGCTTTAGACAGCACCATGGCCCTCCACGTTGTTAGTATGACTTGGCATTGTTGACTGTTTATTAATATTTGTATAGAGAGAGTTAGGCCTGGACAAATGTGGCACGATAGACCTCCGTTAATTGGTTATAAACGAGACCGGGGTTTACAGGCATGGGTCCAGATGACCGTGAAAACTCCTCAAATTCCATCTTTACTGTTAAATTTGTTTTGTATAGATGAATGGGTCAGCTGAGAAAGAGACTCTGTATTTTCTAACACAGTCACTCAGGCTTGTGTACCGGTTACTTTGTTATGATTTATTTGCACCTTACCCTTGCAAGGCTTTGTTTTAATGTTTTTAATGTATTAAACTTATGCAATAATCAAGTAAAATATGTTTGGTGCATAGTTCATTTGCTTCGATAATACTGACTAGGGGTGCAACTTGTTGCCTGACAACAGGCGCTGATTCATCGCGTTAGCTAGTATTATCGGCAAGTCATTATGCACTTAATGTGTTACTATTGATAATTCAGGCAGACGGTTTATTAGCTAAACGAAATGTATGTTGCCATCGAAATATTTCCAGATGTGCACCAACGAAGGTATTTCCTGGAGTTACGCAAAGAAGTTTGAATTAAAAAAATATTCATCCTACGAGTTGTAGTATCTTGCATGCATATAGTACTAAATCACGATAATTATAAACACTTTTATGTCAGTTAATAAAATTAACAAGATAAAAATATAAATAACATGAATTATTTCATTCGCTGACATGATCGTTACTATGGTTTGTCAGGTTGAAGACATCCTTTTTTCAAGCAATGGGGACGCCGACTTACTATGGCTTTCCACAACCAGCCCCTGACGCATCATGGAATAGTTGATATAATATAAGACAACTAAACTAAATTGGGAACGCTGATTGGTTGAAAATCGTACGAAACAAATAGGTCCAGCAAAGTAAATGTAAGGAAAAATAACTAAACTCAGGCTTCGTATAGTTTAGCTTATAGTACTAAATAAAATATTACAACAGATCTGCGGTTATGATTAAATGATAATTGACTTGCTAATGGAATATGAAAATGGCTTGTAAGAATACCAATAATCGTTATATAATTTATTGTAAACCTTAAATCAATGTACACTATACATGTGTCCTGAAAAAATTAACCCGTGTTACAATGCAATTGACATATATATATATATATATATATATATATATATATATATATATATATATATATATATATATATATATATAAATATTTATCTTTAACATTAAAACAAAACCAAAAATGTCCTGGAACTATGAATTTTATAATTAATTGGTATAATAATTGGATGTGAGAAACTGGTTCTACTAGTTAAGGTTTTCGTGACACTATAATTTACACATTACCCAATAACACTTAAAAACAAATATTAATTAACAGCAAATTATGTACCGGTATCAAAATTAAAAATGTCTAGGAAGTATATGATATGTGTACAAAATGAAAGTACTTAAATAAATTCAGTTTTTCGTGTTTTTTTTTAAATATGGGTTATATACTACAAAATGAACCCTACATACACTTAAATACAAAACAGTCCCGGAACATCGATTTACATTATATATATATATATATATATATATATATATATATATATATATATATATATACAAGGTGGCCAACTAAGAATGCGAGGTACTGTATCTGGGAAACTATACATCATAGAGGCATGCGGAAAAAAGTTATCACTAAAACGGCCAATATAAAAACATGCAAATTATTTTCATGTTTCTGAAATGGCCGCTAGGGGGCGTAACTGCAGTCTTGAATCTAAAAAAGTGATGTTTCTGTGAATTCTGCTATATTAACCTAATAAAAAAATAACTGATCTTTAAAGTCGAGGATAATCTGAACTTTTTTTTGTTTGGCACTTTTTGACGTATCTATAAAAATAAAGTGGTGGGGGGTATTCAAAGGTTTCCTTAAATCACCTCCCGTATCTTCGAAACGGCTAACCCGATTTTAACAAACTTGGGCGCGTTGAAAAGAGCTTTTCTTGGGCTACAAATGTTAGCTTCACATTCGGACAGAAACGGTTAATTTTCGCAAAAAAATTAAATGCATTGGTATGACTTTTTTCATGGACAAATAGCTAAATGATGCCTAAACAAGGTCGCGATAACTGCATCTCGATATCTTGTTCCTAACCTAAAATATCGGCCAAAGAAGACTTTATACGAAAATCCCTTAAATTTTTTTTTTTTAACTATATTTTTCTGGAATTGTTTCTATTATGTAAGTTGTGGCCCTAAAAAGGACAGATTTAAAGGAGGAAGGTTTTTAATGCCCCCGTAAATGCTCGAAATGCTGACCATCACGCTCTATGCATTGCTGAGGCCTCTAATGACTAGACAAAACTGCAGCTTCAAATTCGGCTCTCGGTATGTTACGTATTGCGTTACGAATCCGGTTTTTCATATCTTCTCTAGTAGTAGGTTGAGTCCGAAACACGATGTCCTTTAAGCGCCCCATAAATAAAAATCGAGGCAAGTTAAGTCTGGCGATCGCGGAGGCCATGGAAACAGGCTTCCTCTTCCAATCCTCCGCTGTTGAAATACTGCATTAATATGCTCTCGCACATTAATAGCAAAATGTGCTGGGCAACCATGCAACTGCAAAAACAATTTCTGCCTTGTTTCCAGAGGCAGATCTTCCAACAGCGACTGTAATTGATTGGCGAAAAAGTCCAGAAATACATTGCCATTTAGGGGTTGCTCGAGAAAATATTGCCCAATAATTCTGCCTCCCAGTATGCCACACCATACATTTAAACTCCAACATCCTTGGCGCTGAACTTCACGCAACCAATGGGGATTTTCTGCAGACCAATAATGCATATTGTGCAGATTGACTCTCCCGTCACTACTGAAGGTGGCTTCATCGGCCCAAAGAATTTGGAATAAAAATGCTCTATTTTCGCGTATCATGCCTAACATCCAATAGCAATAGTCTAACCTTCGATCAAAATCTTCCTCTTTCAAGGCCTGATGCAAAACGACATGATATGGGTGCATTCTTAAAGTAATTAAAAAAAGTTTAAACGAATACCTATATATTTTGATGGCCATTAGAACTTACATATGGTCCTTCAAAATATTTTGAACCGTTGTCCGTGATATGCTTTTGTGCTAACATGAGGATTTCCTTCAATATAGCCCAGTACACGGTTAATATTTTCTTGTGTTCTTCCAATCCTTTGCCGTTGAAACGTAGGCCGAAAACTACCAAGAACGCTGATTTGGATATCCAGCCGCATAAACTCTTTTAGCTACTGCGGCATTCTGAAGACATTCAAAATAAACCGCAAGCATATCAATAGCTTCATTATTCGTAAAACGCATTTTGAAAGCACAAAAATTGCTCAAAGTAACGCGAAAGTATTGACAACTATTGACAATTTGAGGAGTATGTATGTTTTGTTTAGGTATCTGTTTCCATTGCCTGCTTCTATTAATTGTATTTTTCGTATATATCCATAGCGAATATGCATTTAAACAAACAAAAAATAGGCCTTTCGTATAACTTTTAGCATTGCTTACTTGCCCGTAGTATTTTCAAAAAGGGTGTTTTTATTCTGGTGAATAAATTTACATTTACATTTAAAATCGCAATTTCTAGGTAACCTATTCAGAGCCGAAATTGAAGCTGCAGTTTTGTCTACCCATAAGAGGCCTCAGCAATGCACAGAGTGATGGTCAGCATTTGAGCATTTACGGGGCATTAAAACCTTCCTCCTTTAAATCGGTCCTTTTTAGAGCCACAGCTTACATAATAGAAACAATTCCAGAAAAATATAGTTTAAAAAAAATAAAAATTTAAGGGATTTTCGTATAAAGCCTTCTTTTGACGATATTTTAGGTTAGGAACAAGATATTGAGATGCGGTTTTAGCGAGCTTGTTTAGGCATCATTTAGCTACTTGTTCATGAAAAAAAGTCATACCAATGCATTTAATTTTTTTGCGAAAATTAACCGTTTGTGTCGGAATGCCGAACAAAGCCCTCTAGCGACGACATGTGAAACTGACAAATTATTTTACATTTGTAGCCCAAGAAAAGCTCTTTTCAACGCGCCCAAGTTTGTTAAAATCGGATTAGCCGTTTCGAAGATACGGGGGGTGATTTAAGGAAACCTTTGAATACCCCCACAACTTTATTTTTATAGATACGTCAAAAAGTGCAAAACAAAAAAAGTCCAGATTATCCTCGACTTCAAAGATCAGTTATTTTTTTATTAGGTTAATATAGCAGAATTAGAGAAACATCACTTTTTTAGATTCAAGATTGCAGTTGCGCCCTCTAGCGGCCATTTCAGAAACATGAAAATATTTTTGTATTGGCCGTTTTAGTGATAACTTTTTTTGCGCAAGCCTCTACGATGTATAGTTTCCCAGATACAGTACCTCGCATTCTTTGTTGGCCACCCCGTACAAGATACACTACTGTTCTGGTGATTCTAATTTTGACGTAAAAGGACATTTATCAACGCTTTTAAGAATTTCAAAGTGCACTACTTAACTTCTAAATTAGTTATAATTTACTGTAAATGTAATCATTACGTTTGTGTTACTAATAATTAGAATTATTGCTAAGGTATAGCTCCCGCGAAAATGAATTTTCAGAATAGCTTATATATACAAATATGTAGGTATACACACACATATATATATATATATATATATATACATATATATATATATATATATATATATATATATATATATATATAGGGTGATTGGTCGAAACCTTTCATTAGAAGTATTAGGAGTTCCAGCCATGGCTGATTTCTGAAAGTTTATATCTGGACTAAGTGATTCATATTCAATTTAAGGAAAATATTTTCATGACTACACTTCCGGTTATACCGGAAGTAGCCATCAACTTTGTTATTTTAAATGGAATCGTACCAGGTGTAAGGCTACAATTTGCCTTCAAAGTTCAACTTTGAGAACGTAACAAAATTAAGTATTTAAAAAGTTTTTTTACTTATTAGTCCAATGTCATATCCGCATCCTAAAGTGTCTCTGTCGTAAAGGAACCATACCGCCCATGCCTGTGAATACGTTACAACTGTGGCATCTACCATGAAAGGTACAGTTTTAGCTGTGCGAATCAGTGAAATACTTCAACCTCGTTTTCTCAAATTACTTTTCTTTCCCGACTAGACACGGAATCCACAAACACTTCTTTTGAATCAACACCTCCCTACGCTCTCTGATTTTCACTTCTGTCTACCCTCTCTGAAAAGTGCTATTTTATCACGTGGCAACTAGACACCCTGGCCAAGGAGTGGTGTTCTTCGGAACCAAAGAGTTCAGTCTTTAGTTTTTTTTCTAAGCCCAACCTTAAACCGTATCCTCTATTTTTATCTTCCACAAATTCTCTCTGCAACAAAATTTTAGAAAATTCCGATTGAGTGGTGTTCAACCTTAGGAATGGATAGCGCTGGATACTGTTCAGTATCTTTGTACACCCATCCGTCCATTCATATCTCCCAATATCACCAATCTTTCGTTTGGCTTACATACGTTCAACACGTTCTCCATATTCCAAAAGTTCTCACGCTCTTGGTCTGTTTCTTCATTCACCGGTGCATAGCGTGCAATGAGAAAATTTTTCGAATTCCTCTTTCATTCTAACCCACATTACCCTGGAGGATACCAATTCGCACTGTTTAACACATCTTTTCGCTCTTTTACTCACGATGACTCCAACTACTTTAACGTCATGCATTTCGGTCTCAACTCTTGACCATAGTGCTAGGTTGCCACCTTCCATCTCCACGGCATCCTTTCCAATGCGCTTTGTTTCCAATACACACAGAATATCAAGGTGCCTTTCATTCATTGCATTCGCAATTTCGACTTCTTTACCGTGCATACCTCTAACATTCTACGTACCAACTCACCATTCATTCCTTGTCTGTTCGACCTGTTACGGTGTAAACTGGCAGCAAAACGAGATAACAGACAACTTGACTTTTGTACGATTAGCCAGCGGTCGGGTGTGAGTCAGTTGTTAATTAATTTTGCGCACGATAGGATAGCATACGATTCATAAGTCAAAACAGAGGTTGAAATCGTTATTAAACCGGAAATGGGCGCCAGGATATTTTAAATGTCACAATACTGGATGAAATGACTAATTACGGTAGTTCATAGTTTGCTCAAAATACCCAAATAACTTGCTTACTTATACGTAACCTCCACAGGCGACTTAAAACTAACATTTGCACGCCTAAATAAAATAATAGCGTGCCGCAAAAATCAATCACTTCTTTGACAAACAAACACTAAGTTCTAGTCAAGTTACGTTAAACCAAAATCTCAATGTGTTAAATACTTCCACCTCGCCATACAAAAAATATAGTAATATATTAATAATAAAAAAACATTTTAACGGTGTACACAATCCTTTGAAATCCAATTCCTCAAATTATGTTTAATTATGCCTTTTAATAAACCTATAATAATTTCGATATAGTTTGAATAACTTTAATAAACACTTCAAATAAATTTGGACGATTCTCGGGATTAAAGCACTGTCCTTATAATTTAAACGATAAAATAATTGAATGTGAATACGATTCTCAGCGCTGTTCTGGATCTCGAACTATCCGTTAGGATTCACTACACACAACGGTAAATGGGTCTCGTAAACGTTGAACACTTATATGGTCCCTTTTTGGGTTTTGGCTTAGGGTAAAATTCTGTCTATACGAGCCTTGATCAACGTCCTTTCGCGGTAACTACGCCACCCTAAGCTATACGCTTTTACGTCTGTACTACTACTGCTAAAATAAAAACTTTACTTTCCGCCACATTGGTTTTCCAACCACCTCCACTCTAATTTGCCCAAAAACTTAAATATATCACTCCGCGCATATACGAAGCCTAAATTCGAAAAACGTTGGGAGAGATTTCTTTGTCAGTAAGCCTGTTTCTATTCGAAATCTTATCTGCGAGATTGGATATTTATACTCTTATCAATCGGAACGGTGCCTATCTGGCGGCTAACTAGAACTTTTACAAAGATGTGCCTTACAATGTAATATCTGAATACGTTGTTTAATTAAATTTTACATGATGCAATCCCAACGTGATCTAACCAAATTAAAATACGAGATTTATCTCTACAAAACTATCTCTATTTACAAATATACTAACGAATGTTTCCTTTCAAACTCTAGTAAGACGGTTTCCATAAATATCGATACCAAAATGTAAATCACATTTTCCTTTTTTCCATTTTTATTACGATCTACAACACAAACTTCATTTTCGCCTTAGAAAGTACAACAAAAATTCTTAAACCTTTATGAAAATGTAAACTTTCACCATTAACACTCATAATAAAATACTTAACTTTTTTAGGATTTTTAATGGTGTATTTAAATTATACTATCTAAACGTTTCGATAACACTTACAGTTATCTTCGTCAGTAGTAATATTTGTAAAAATTGTTAAAGATGTTGTAAACAATTTTGTCAAAGTTGAAAAATTAAAACATGTTTTAATTTTTCAACTTTAACAATTTTTACAAATATTACTACTGACGAAGATAACTGTAAGTGTTATCGAAACGTTTAGATTGTATAATTTAAAGTACACCATTAAAAAATCCCAAAAAAGATAAGTATTTTATTATGAGTGTTAATGGTGAAAGTTTCCATTTTCGAATTATTCAAATGTTTTCAAATTTGGCGGTTGATTTAAGAATGGAAGTACCTTCAAAATGAGGTGTCACTCGACCCCCTTTCCATAAGAACAAACATTTCAGCTGTCATTTTGAAACATTCGGCAGGCACTTTTACGTCAAAAAATAGATCTTTTGCCTTTATAACACACCCAATTGTATGATAAAAGCTGTTACTGTTCAAAATTTCACGGGGGTGGGTGCAGGGTGTTTTTAAATTATGGTGCCCAATTGATATGGGAGGTAGAATACTTCATTCTATATAAATATGTGTCTAAAAATGCTTAATTAAAAAGATACGTGATGTTTTATGATAGTTTGGAAAATACACTTCTTTTATTTTCTTCCAAAGGCCTTATGGGATTTTATTGAAAGTTGGTACACAAGATATGTCCGTCAGGTGTAACAATTGATGATTACATTATTTTTAGTTGCTATGGTAACCAAATAACAGGGGTGGCCTAGAGATTTTTTCAGTAGGTTTCTTTTTGTGTGTGGATAAAATGCATATTTTGCTATTTTTTCTTAAAGTTTGTTTAATAATAAAGGTACTTTAGTTTAAAATTAATAATATGCACCGTTCTCGAGAAAAATTTTGTAATATTTGGTTGTATTAATTAGTGTAGAGGAAATCCGTGCTAGCTATTGACAAATACGTGCAGTGTACTTTTAAAATAGAACATTTAGTTCAATAGAACAGTTAGTTCAGTTGATCGCCTTATTTCCACAGTTTTGGTTTGTGTATCGCGTCGTTTCGGAAGCGGACTCTGCTTCCGTCATGAGGCTCAGTCCTGAGACTTGAGTCAAATTCATTTCTTGTAATTATAGCCTCATATTGGTTCAGTTGATCGGCCTATTCCACAGTTTTTGTTTCATTTAGATGAATTCGATTTAAATCCTGAGCATAAGTAATCTTGACGGAAGCAGAATTCACTACCAAAACGTCGCGTTAGACAAACAAAGCTTTAGAAATAGACCGAAATGAATTCTACTCAATTGCGGAAACAGTCCCTCGAAAGAGTAAGACTATGCCTGATGGCGGAAGCTTCTGAATTGTCGCCCTACACAAATAAAAAACTGAGGAAACAGGTTGATCATCTCAACTAATAGGAGACAACAGTTACAAAATACTTATACTGCATATTGTAGTCCAGCACAAGATATTTCCGCCTTGTGCCTTACTTGCCTAAATACTGAATTACCTTCTTATACATAAACCTTTACACTAAGGTTAGTAATGGATCTATTGTATCTGGAAATGATGACATAACCTTTGTCGTAATAATAAATAAGGTAAGTAACAATATATTTGAATTACTATTGGTTGAACCTGAAATTGTGGATTCAATGTAAACCTAATATCTGAGTAGCTAACAACATACTGTTAGTGCAGTCTATACAGGGTGTTAAACCTGAACCTTTGCTTAATAAAACACTAAAAAAGAATTAAACACGAGAATCGTATATACGATGCACGAACAAAAGTCAATATGTGTTCTATAAATTACACGTTAGCTTTGCACTTCATAATTTACCATAAACTACCCCGAACTGTGTACCATGTATACCATGTATACTGTGTATAGTATGTGTATTATGTATACTATGTATACTATGTATACTATGTATACTATGTATACTATGTATACTATGTATACTATGTATACTATGTATACTATGCATACTATGTATACTATGTATACTATGTATTCTATGTATACTATGTATGCTATGTATGCTACGTATACTACGTATACTATGTATACTATGTATACTATGTATACTATGTATACTATGTATACTATGTGTACTATGTATACTATGTATACTATGTAAACTATGTATCCTATGTGTAGTATGCATATTATGTATACTATGTATACAGTGTATACTATATATGCTATGTATACTATGTATACTATGTACACTATGTATACTATATATACTATGTATACTATGTATACTATGCACACTATGTATACTATCTATACTGTGTATACGATGTACACTATGTATACGATGTATACTATGTATACTATATATACTATGTATATTATGTATACTATGTATACTATGTATACTATGTATACTATGTATACTATGTATACTATGTATACTGTGTGTACTATGTATACTACGCATACATTATTATAAACAATAATAAAAAAATTAAACGTATTGCGAACTAAGCTTTTTAAGTATGAGGGAAAGAACGTGCCTTGTAGATCTTGTTTTTGTTTTATGGTTAAAAATTATATAACCCGTTTGGTTGGGTTGAAATTTAAATGTAAGGAAATACGTCAATTTTTTTATTCTCGTCTCTCAGATAGTATAAAAAGAGAATTTTAGAGGTATATACGAGTTTTAGGCGACCTCTAACGTCAACTAGTTGCAAATCAAAATTATGTGAGGTATATCTGTATCAGCATTTAGGCTTGATGTGAATTTTCCGGAACCATTAAGCAACGTAGTGCGCTTTAAGCTAGGAGAGCCTGAAACGGATTATAAATATAACGTTGTGTGCATAATTTTGTTCTAATTACGTTTAAAGAGATTTAAGGTTTGTTTTGCAAAAACTGAAATGTCTGATAGAGTTTTTGAGAACAAATAGAGTAATATGGCGCTAAATCATTTAATGTGAGTTTCATTAACATCTACTGGGTGGTGTAAAAGGGTACAGGTAGTTAGACGTCTACTAACGTCAAGTCGTTTCTAATCAATGTTGTGTACGGTATATTCGTAGCAGAGTTTGGACTTTATGTGAATTTTCCACCATTATTAAGTAACGTAGTGTGTCTTTAACCTAAGGAAGCCTGAAAGGGATTATCAGTGTAACTTCCATTCTAATTACGCTTAGAAAGGTGTTAAAGTTTTTTTTTTTCTAAAAACTTGAAATGTATTTGACAGAATTTTTTACCACAAACAATACTGCAATGTGACACTAAAGCAAACAATGTGAGTTTAACTATATTAATTATAACCGAAAGAGAAAGTGAAACTTTAACCTCTTTCCCAGTACATTTGACTTAATAAGTATGAATACAGATTAAATTTAGGTAAAAAATTATTGCAAAGAACATTTAGATGAAATAATACAATATTAATTAACGCATGAGTAAGAACCTTATTGTGACAAAATTCAGTAGCGAAACATATTAAGGGTAAGTATTACGTTAATGAATAGGCAGTAAAGCTCGCATAAACAAACGTAGCGGGATTAAGGAAACAACCCCTTAAATAGCAGCTCAAGTGGGTAAACATTCGATATCAAACTAAAAAATGATTATCAGTGATATTGTATTGCATTTTACCTTAGGCGTTTAATTTTAGTTTTGCTGTATTTGAATCGCAATCACGCCTTTGGGTATTTATTACCAAATTTGAACTTTATTTTATTGTAAACGTAAGCGGTTTCAAGTATTTACCTCAACAGTATTTATCATAATACATTCGTCCGTAACAAGCCCTGTATTTAGGTCGCAAGTTTCAGCGTACCAAACAAAGATCCCTTTGGATTTGAGCTATGCTCCGCCGTAATGAATTATTAAATCAGTGACATTTTACATCAAGAGTGCGCGCGTAGAAATTTTCAACAATTCGTCACGCTAGTTTTGGCAGAACACCTGTTTTCCTACCCTAATATATGTTTCCTTTTTCTGTTCAACCATTACTCAAATAGCAATTACATATCTTCCCACATTTCTTACATAAACATACATAAAATAAAATATTCCCAAAACATTAGCAAATTACGACGTATTATCAAGATATTAAAAATCCACCAATTATCTTTTCCATAGCGGTAACAATGGCGATTTGACAAGCGTTGATTACAATAATAAAAATTTTGTGGTCCTCTACCTACAACCTACCATCCCTTGGTCTAGGTATGATTTGCTTCACACAATGTTTCATCCGTGTAAAAAATCTCTCAACCGTTATCACGAAAATGCTTTATTAGTCTGAAAAATTCGGCTCTTTGTGCCGCAACTGAAGGGCATTCCATTAAAGCAGGTTTTTATTAAATTTTTTGTACGTAAACTTTGGACTTATTAACCATCTGCGTAGGATACTTATGCTTGTACGTGGGAAATCTTTAACTTCGCCATTTAATCTGGTGTGCACTTCTTTTACAGTTGGAAACTTTCTTTCAACGTAAAATTCTAACGCCATCGATCTAACCACATCCGGAAGATGTATCTATAATAATAGTAGGGCGTCCAGTACTGGTCCATGGATTAGACATACCATTTTCGTTTCTTTCTTCAGCCAATACTCGATAAACCGAGGACTGGGAGGTGTTAAGACACTTTGTCGTACATTCAATAACTTTATGCACATCTTCAGATAATCGACGCGATTTTTTTTTTGAAAATATTTATTGGCATTTAATATTAGCCCAATTTCTTTCCAATGTAAAGGATTTTGGCATTTTAAAAATATGTTCACCAACACAACCGAACTTCAGCAACAGTTCTGTGGTAACTAATAAGTAATTCGTAGCAATTTTACGTTATTTCCGAAAATATATTACTCCTAAGAACATTATAATTAGCTGTAATATAACAGAAAGTGCATAAAATTATTGTTACGGTATTTTCCAATTTCACATTCTACACAATTATTTGATGATTTTGGTAGTTTCTGCTATCCTCATTTAATACCTAACTTAAATTGTATAATATAAATTAAAAAAATCCTGGTGCTCATAACAGATGCTTTAATATTCTTACTAAATCTGCCGATAAAATAATATCATTCTTTAATGAACGTTCATTTTAGCAGTGTGAAGCTCGATTTCGTGCATCGCGCATGCGACGGCATTCGTATTGAGTCGTTGATCTGAAGCTCGTCCAACGTAGCCCGTTTTCTCTCTCTCCAATGAGAATTTAATTATTTATTAATTGGGATTAAACTACATAATAAAAGCGTGTCATTTAATACGGAACGTTAAAGAACAATTAAAACCTACATGTCGGTCCACTTAAACCGAAGATATTTGCATTTAGAGCGAAGTTTGCACTTATCGAGAAACCTTCATTTTTTTTCAAAATTTAAATATTTTTTCAAAATTTGAAATTGCAGTTACCTTTATATTACTTTGATATCCTACTGGTTAAAATTTCGCACATTTTAAAACAAAAATAAGGAAGCTACGAGCACTGAAACCGACCGTATGTAAAACACGGGCCGCAATACTACATTTTGTGTGATAATTTAATTTTTGACTTACAAGCTTAAGCATCTCAAAAATTTATATTTTCTGAGTCTTATTATATGTCTACAGAAAAGGTCTCTGCCAAGTTTCATATCAACTGGGCTTAAAATAGAAAAGTTATAAGCTTTCAAACCAACCTGTCTTGCTTTTTGATACCGATAGTAAAAGTTAATGCCATAACATTCACGCCATTCCCTTGCGGGGTAGGTAAAACAATCACTGCCTCTTATTTAGTCTTTGTTCACAATATTTCTCCATGCTTTCCTATCTCTGCATACCTCCCTAGCTTTCGCAAGATTCATAAATTGTCTCTGACATGTCCTTTTATTTTTACAACTCCTTATCTTACTTTCTTTTGTCATATATTCTACTACATTCAGGCAAGTTTTACGCGGCCTACCAGACCCGTCCTTACCTCTAACCTCGCCCATATATATTGCCTTCGTTAATCTTGCGTTGTTCATTCTCTCCATGTGACCAAACCAAAGTAATGTACTACTTTTGTATCTCTCCATCATCGTCTATTCCTCGCCACACTCCGTCATTATGCACTCATTCTTTACATTATCCTTTACCTCATGCGCTTCTCAGGAATCTCATGAATCAACTTTATTCCAATCTTCTGTATTCGATTTTCATAGAAACTGAAAATGTTAGTATAAAAAATATCTTTCATTTTTATCGAAAACTTTTATGGTCATTTGAATTGATTACGTAAAATTGCTTGCTTTTTATTAAAATTTTGGAATTGTTTTCTGACCATAGCAACGTAGTAAGTCATGAAAGGTCAATAGTTCATTAGTCACTATATGCTAATAACGTACAGTTATTTAGCTACCCCAAGTTTAGGTACCTATTATGCATTTTCTAAACTTGGCTTCGACAATCTCCAATACCACTGAATTGTTCGTATCGTATGAGTATTATGTTATTGCGAACGTTATCTCAATGAATGAGTTAAGCTACCTCTTTGGATTTTATTTATGCGAAGTGTCCTGGGTATCAATGTGCTAATTTGGAGGGGATTATACTTTAACTCCTTTCGCTTACGCTTCATATCGTAGAAGTCCGGGGGATTGAGACCTGGGCTTCTCTGTGTACATTTTACAGGGTCGTAACGTCCTCTTTACTTATTAGGATATGATATAATTGGAAGAAACAAAAAATTGAGTATGCCAAAATTGGTTGAAAATCGGACCCATTTGTGTTTGATTTTTTTAAATAAAATTTGAGAGTGGATGAAAAATCTAGAACGCAGGATCTATAACAAGCGAAATACACCTACGTACCATAAAAAATTAGGAAACACCGGACGCGTTTCCAGAGCTGAGCTATCATCATCGGTGGAATATGATAAAGTAAAGAAATTTATTATACATGCATGGTATCCTAGGTATCAATGTACTTATTTCGAAGGATTATTTGTAACGTGTGGTTTAATTCTGCCACAGATTTTTTGTTTTTCGAATTTAAGTTGACACGTATAATAATGTGCCTTGTCGGGTCGGACTATGCATTTTGGAAGCATAAATTTAATTGCAACTTTCACTTTGTTTGTCAATATTTGGAGTTATTACAAATTGAAGTAGAGTTTGGTTTCCCCAATTCTGTAAATGATATAGAGATTTTCGGTTTGTTACCCTTTATTAAGTTGGATTTTTTAATTACCATCCATTTCCACACGTTGGCATGGTAAATTTTAACAAAATCCCGTTTACTATTTTAGAGGGGAGTTTATTATTTTCTGTAAATAACGGTTATTCCTATTATTTGTAATTAATCGATAATCATAGTCAGTCGAGTTAAATTTACGTCATGGAATATGATTATTAATATTACTTCAGATAACGTAAGTTGGCAGATTTAAAAGCATTCAGCGATATAATTTAAGAATTGTGGAGATCGAGAAGATTGGTTTTCATCAATCAAATACCGAAAAGGTCAAACGCCGTTAGAGTTGTGAGCGAGAACGGAAAGATTCGATTGATCATTTTGTGAGATGTGAAGGTAACTATTTCTTTATATTTACTTTTGTTGGTGATTTTAATAAAGTGTATATTTTCATCTATTTAGGCGGACGAATATGCCTCGTGTTCATCATTCTGTTCAGTAGTCCTCCAGATGTTTTATTTACTGGTATCCGCGTATGAATCATACGGTGCAGTGTGCGTTTTATTCGCTGTTTACGCTATATAAAATGACGTATTACTGAATATGTTAAATTTAGATGTTCGATGTTGTCTCCTTTCTTTGGTTATCAATTAAAATTTAAGGTACATAAGGTAAATAAATTTGGGTTATGTGAGTCTTGCAAGAATCATTCCCAATCAGTTTTCTAGATATTTTACGTAATAAAGTTACGGTTCATGTATTTTTGACAATACGCTGACTGTTTACTTTAATTCTTATTTTTATTTTATGTATAGTGTTTATGTGTTTGGGTATTGTTTCTTTAAGTGTATATATTTCGCGCCTTCCTCACAACCCTAGAGGATTTACGTTTGATCAAAATTTAAAACATTAAATACTTTGGATTACATTCAAATTACCGGGTAATTTATTTGTTTTGCAAAAATTGTTGATTTACACAACTTTACAGAGACAATTTTTTAATAGTTTTGTTATTTAATAAAAACTTTAACGTAATTATTGATGAGAATTTCTCTAGTAGAGTATTTGCTGTTTTGGTTTTAGTGATTGAGTTTATTTTAAAAGATGTTTTGAAATATAACGTAACGTAACGGCCATTTAAATAGACAGCTAACTGGCTTATTTGCACGCCAGTGTTTGTTTTGCAAGTAATCGCAAATATTTTGAAGATTTTTAAGAATTCGACGTACCGGCTGCAGTTTTACCTGGTTTGTGATTAAAGGTAATCAAGTTTGTTTTATTTATTTGGGTACTTAGTAGTGAATTTTTCACATTTAGAGATTACGACCCCTATTTTAACGTTTCTTAAATTATAGAGACGTTTAAATATTTGATCGCGTTTGTTTATTTTGCTGTGACGTTTATTCATTGATTAATCACCGTATTGGCCAGTCATTTTGGTTATTTGAGCCAGTAATTTTACGTTGAAGTTTATCGAAATGTGTATTGAGCTTTGAGTCTTATTATCGTCATTTGGCGAATTTTAAATACAGCTTAGGATTTTATTTAAGTTTAGGTGAACTTTGCGTAGAGATTTTTAGAATAGAATTTTCAGGTAGAGGTGAGTGTTTTATTTTGAGTAAACACGGTTTCCTGTTAGGCCATTATTTTAAGATCTAGTTTATGACTTTTTCCCGCTATAAATTTATTTAACAGGTGGAGCCCTTGTGACATTTTTCCTGATTTGAACTATGTTGAGTTGTGTCGAGTGCCTTTTGGAGTAGTAAGTAAGAACCCCACCCATACCACTGAGCTATGTCGATAGCTTGCACTTTATCTTTGCGAGCTGATGCTCTAGTGAGTTGCCCGTAACGGATTCCTTAACTAATTTCAAACAGGAAACCCAGATCTCAATTTCGTGGACTTCTGCGTGTCTGGCATGGCAAAAACAAAAGGTTATACACAACTTACCAGCAACAGAGATGAATTAATGGTATCAAACAAGATTGGCAAGGTATGAGGGGTAAATGAAAGGAGTTTGAGAATGTCACAAACTCCGTTCCTGGACGTCGTCAACTGTGTATTTGTAAAGACGGAGGATGTTTTGAGTTGTTCCTATAATTTTTTTTGCATCATACATACTTAGTCAATCTTATTGCGTCTTAAATTAATAATAAGTTAATAACTAGTAGCAATTAAGTTAATAATTCACATTTTTGCAATGTACAAAGGCAAAAACAGTTTAGTAAAACAAACTATTTTGTTTTGGTAAAACTAAAACTATGCACAATTTTTTTCGTGTTTCATACACTGAAAATTCTAAAGCAGGTTACAATTTGATTCTATATTTTACCATAAAAATAAAAAAATGTAAATTTATAAGTTTGAAGGATGTTAATTTAGCTTTGTGGACGACAGTATAGTTTCTTTAATTTACCATTTAAAGGAAAATGTTGTCTCCTTTACAATGATGTATTAATACTTTGTATGAGTTTATTTCTGAAGAAGTTATTTACGCTAACATGTAAACTAGCCCCTAAAATTGGAAAAGATATAAAAAAAATGAGTATTTCAAAAAATCAGTTACGAATCGGACCAATGTTCATATAACTTTTTTGTTGGAAATTAGTTAAAGAACCATCCCTTAAAATAACTGTATTGATTCATACGTCACCCTGTATATTTGAGCATTTCAAAATTAATCGGAAATTCAGTAATTCAGAATCCAGTGTTTACTTTGATTTTAAGTGCATGATCCTGTATAGTCAATTTATCTCATGAACTTTAGAAAGGCTTCTTAACCCTCGACCCTCAACATATGGTCTGTGAGACCGACAAGAAAGAAAATCATAAATAATTTGCAAACGCAGGCACTTGAAAGCGAACCGCGACAGGTAGCTTTTTAACGCTCCTCATTAAATGTAGTATTTTGGTGGCAGCCGTGCAGAGTAGACGTTACGAAGTTTGTTACTATTTTGAGCGTTTTTCTTAATTAGTTTCCCATTTTTTTAAATTCAGGTTCTAATTTTTTTAGTAAAAATTGGTTACGAGTGATGAAAAACAGCAGGAAAGGCTTCTGAAATTGTATGATGAAGTAATGACAGACAGTTCCCCAGAATTTGATGGTAGCATTTCCGACGATAGTTTTGAAGATGAGCAGTGTGAAGAACAAGATATCAAAGATAACAGGAAATTAAGGATATTGATGTACAGGCAAATTTAGACAACCTGCAAAATGTCCCCCTTTGGGTCTCATCTTTTGTAACAAGAGATTGTACGAAATGGCGGGAACTAATAAAAGGGCAAGAATCCGAGCTGATAGTATTATAGATAACTTACCAGGTGTAAAGAGAATTGCTATTCTCTTAGACACTGCCGTGGAAATTTGGAATTGCTTTTCACTAATGAGATCGTGGAAACTATTGTGAAACACACTAATACATACATTGGAATGAAAAAGCCTGATCCCACTAACTGAACTACTAGACCAACAGTGTTCTTTGACCTCCTGTATATTTCAGGCAAGAGAAAACACAACCGTTTGGATACTTCTGACCTATTTCAAACCAATGGAATGGAATATATCGTCTTACAATGTCACTAGCAAGATTCCATTTCTTTTTTTCTCATAAGATTTGATGATAAGCGATCCCGTGAAGAACGCCAGAGACTTCACAGACTGCCACCTATCAGATACCTATTCTAAAGTGTCAACTTAAATTGGCCGCAGTAATTTTCCCTCTCAGAATTTATTACAGTCGAACAGATGTTGACTGCTTTTAGAGGAAGATGTTTATTTAGGGTATATATGTCTAACAAGCCTAACAAGTATGGCATAAATATGTATGCTTTAGTATACGAAAAAATGGTTTATTGTGCTAATATGGAAATATACGTTGGAAACAACATCCAGGGCCCTGTAAACTTGGTTCCTCGAATGTTGGTTTATTGTCAGGCATTTGTAAACCAATATCAGATACTAAGCGGAATGCTATTACGGATAATTGTTTTACTAGCAAAAGTGTTGCTACTCACTACTGTTGACACGATACGTAAAAATAAATCTGAAATTCCTATGGAATTTCAAATCAAAAAACCTCTCAATTCATACATGTTTGCTTTTCAAGAAAAATACTCTCTAATGTCTTATGTTCCACGACCACGTAAAAATGTGTTTCTGCTCTCAACCAGCACTATGACGACCAAGCAGATAGCAATACAGGAAAGCCTAAAATAATAATGCTACTAACAGCGGAGTGGATATTACTGATAAATTGTGCGAGGCATATAATTGCACTAGGGGCACTTACAGATGGCCTATGATTATCTTTTACACCATTTTAAATATTGCTGGTGTAAACTCTTATGCATAAATACAATCCCAAAACCAATAAAAGACCTAGGGTATTATTTCTGGAGACACTCCGAATGAAGCTGTTAGATGGACATCTTAGCCGCCGCCCTATACAGGTAAATATCCCGAGGATCCTTAGAATGAGACTTGTTACATGCACCAAGGCATGGTCGTAGCAATAGTAAAAAGTGTGCCGTAACAGCTAGTAGGAATAAGGCCGGAAACTCAGTCGGTCGGTTAGGCACTTGGATGCATAGGTATGTGGTTGACGCAGATACATGGAGAATCTAAAGGCACCACTTGATTTATTTTTATATCGCCCTTAGAACAAGAAAATTGGAAGTTTGTTTTAATCTTATAAATGCTAAAGCTTCACGCAACAAATAAGGAAGAGAAAGAAAATTCCAGCTGAAGGCTAAAATATTCACATTCATAAATTATTAATAGCTTCCTTATTTATGATAACACTTGTTAGAACGTAACAATTAAAATTGAGTTGTTAATGCACAGCAAATGAAAGAATATAAGGCGTAAATTCAACAGTTAAATTTTTCAGCAGTATTTTCATTATTTGAATCACCCAGTATAAAGCGTTTTACTTTACAAGCACGTCAGTGTTTGGTTAGAATGCGAATCTCCCTATATAAATTACTTATGTTAAATACAGGAGCAGCTACTTCACGGTGATCAGATGCAACTGGTCACAGCTGTTTCTATTACAGTTAACATTTCCATATCTTAATCAGTAGTGCTCTAAATAAAGTACTGAAGAAGCTAAAGTAATAAAAGGAGAAGGTGAGCACAGAATGAGATTAGATATTGATTAAATCATAAGTAAACGTTTTATAATTTCAGATACATAACCTCGCTAAATATAACCCTAAGCAATGTCCAAATCTCATGTATATATTACACACTACTAGAAAATCGTGTTATGTTTACAGTTGTGAATCGTAGTAACAAGCCACTTCTAAACCAATTCGAAGTTGCACTTAAAAGGATTGTCTATCGATCCAGAATGCTCATGAAGTAATAAACATTTAAAAAACTCACCAATCAGTTGATGGGGAAAGAAGTGTTCGTATGTCTTTCGTGACTTAAGCTTAATGTTCTTTAAAACGAGACGAGAGTAGCGTAATCCCTCGAGTGATCTTCCAGCGGGCTGTCGCAGAACCTGCTCGATGTTCAGTAGTCACGGACAATTGCTAACCATTCGTTACTAACCGCAGGTGTAAAGGAGTAGTTCAGATACAGGTGAAACAATCCGTTACAGCATTTAAATAAAGAGCGGAAAGAGGACCAAGACCACAATCCGAGAAAGAACATAGAGACACCCTTTTGGTAAATACTACATTGTTAAAGTGTATTTGTGTATATTTATGTAAGATTGTAAAACATGTATTTTATAGATGTAAATGTTCATACAGAGGTGATCAGTGAAAAAAGAAAAGAAACAGTTTAACTCACCTCGTGATCTAACCAAAATGGTTGTTAAGAAACTAGTATCGTTCGAAACGAGCACTACAATATGTAGTATAAAATTTAAATATAAGTATTTACTGCGTGTAATCTCTATCAAGTAATTATTTCATAGAAATTACAGGAAAAATCTTCACCCTACAAATTTCTAACAACGCAATTTATCCGCATTTTCTCAAAATGGCATTCTTTATTCACAGAAGAAACCAGAAAGAAGAAGTCACATATTTCTTTTTAACAAACGACCTCATTCGACCTTATCACGTTTTAAAATTTATAGAAAAATTAAATGTAGGTACGCCCATTGTTGCCAAACTTCTAAAAGTTATTTAAATTCTGTCAAAAATATTCACGGTTCATATTTAAATCAAATGCCAATCGATGTTTATTTAATCAGTTTTTGGTTCCTGCTTTACTGATTAATAAATGAAACATTTAAATAGCATATTACATACCGAGGCGGAAAATGTTCCGTTCCTATCGAGAGGCCTAGCCTCTCGGTAAACTATTTCTCGAGACAGGGAAATGGAAATTTTGCCGAGGTTTGTATACGATTTTATTCACAATTAAAGCACAAGCAACAATATACAGTTGAAATCAAAAAAAATTTGGAACACATCCATGACGGCTTCTCGTTTAATATTCAAGATCGTGACACATTTTATGCTTACTATTAAATAAAACGTGTTGTTTGTTGCCACCTAATGCTTGCGTTCACTCGCCATCTTCGCACGTGAGAAAAAATGGTTGCATACTCTTGGCCCTTTATTGAAATTGGCAAGTTGTCAATTTCACATTGATAGTTTAAATCGATAGTAACTCCCCCACAGGTTGGAAAGTGGTCCATTACTGACTGTGTCATTTCATTACTGTCTCCTTTTTTTGTTATTACTGACCGCTTAAAGTAAACCCGTAGAATCATTCGCTGTTCAACCTTTAAAGGGTTAGAAAAGCGGTATGTTCCAAACTAATTGTGAATCAACATTTTTGTCTAGCGATATTTTATAAACACATTTTCGAAATTTAGCTATTTTATTTTTATATAAAAAATAAAGTGTAACAAACCTTTTTAAGTTGCAATGAAATTTGCAATAATTTAGGCAACTTCGTTCATTTTTCATTTTTGTGTCATTTAGTGGCTGAAAAGTATGCGTTAAATATTTTAAAGTGGAGGTTATACGCGCATTTCGTTTTGCACATTGAGTACGCAGAACTCATTTTGAGGTCGTTGTTGTTACGATAATGAAAGCAAGAAGCGTCCATTTTTGCTCTTGAATATTTTTATCAAAAGTGTCGTAAATTTCACGGTAAGAGCAAATTGAACCTATTTTCATTGTTGATGTATTTATCCTTTTTAGGCACATTTATTTTTACTTTTGTTTTACTTTTATTTTTACTTTTATAACGTTAAATTTTCCTTTTACGTAATTTCATTGTATTATTACGTTTCAATTTAACGAGGATGACGCAATAGAAGTTTGTTGCTATGCAGAAAATTATAAATAAATGGTGCATTAACCCATTTAGATCAACCAAGTTTGGCTGTTTATAAAGGAATTTACTTATTTGGGATCAAAGAATATCAAAAAACTCTGTTATATTTCCATTTCAAGATTAATTTGAAAGCGCGGCTTCGTCAGCACATTTTGTCAGTAACAGTATACCAGTGATAACCAAAATTTAAAAGTACTATAAGTATTTCATTTCTAATCATTAGTTTATAAGGTATTTTTAAGTTAATTCAGTTACTAGCATTAGTATTAAGCATTAGTAGAATTGCTACTTCATAACTTAAGTTAAAGATTTTTTATAAAAAACCTGGTTACTGTTTTTAATTTTACATTTATTACATTTACGATTTACTTTTTTTCCATAAAATAAGTTGGCGTCCGAGGTGTTTTAACATTTATTTACAAGTTGAACTTACATTTCTTTTGTAAAGCGAACATATCTAACCACACACACACACACATTTTCTAATTAAAGCAAATCAAATTTTAAGAACATGGACCCCTTTTATCTGCGACTGAGCTGAAGGCACAAAATCTTCTGTTTATTATTAGTAGTATAAGTAATATTAGGGGTGGAATTATTAATAACAACAGCTCGACACCCGATTATATTATAATTTTTTATACACTGGCGCTCGATCGTGGGACTTGATTTGCAATTTATTGAATTAGATGCCTCTCGTCAGTTAGGAAATTAAATTTACAATTATTTTTGTGTATGTTAATTTTGTATATGTGTTAGATATTTCGATTACGTATTCCGAATATTAATAATTACCATATAAAGGAATTATAATATTTTATATTTATGATTATTGTAACATTATTGTGTTTTGTGTATATTTGTATATCATTTTATTAATCATGTCGATTTATGTACTGGAGGCTTTATTATTGTCGGTAGAATTGAGATACCGTCATGTTCTCGGGGCTGAAAAGATGTCAGTTGATGAGAAACGTAAAGTGTTACGACTTACATTGAATTTAGAGCGAATTGATCCAAAATTAAGGGATTCTCATGCAAAAATTGAAATTAACCAAACTAAAGAATTGATTTGTTTAAAAGACAAACTTGGCCACATTCAATCATTAATAAATTTATACAAAATTAATTCAACAAAAAGTAACTATCTCAAACTTCATACTCGTCTTTTACACATCTTGAAACGTTTAAATTATACAGTGTTTAATGAACATACGCTTTTACATGATCACTATATAATGATAGTATGGAATTAATTGAATCGATTAAAGAAAATTTCCTGTTTACAAATTGAATCTAAAATTTAATGGTAGTGAAAAAGAAGTTTTCTCATTTATTCAAAGGTGTGAAGAATTAATGCTTTCTCGTAACATTTTAAAGTCTGATATGTTATTATCTGGATTAGATCTAGTTTCAGGAAAGGGTTTAACGTGGTTTCGTGCCATTAGATCTCAAATTCATTCGTGGGATGAACTTATTATTAAATTGAAAAACGACTTTTTACCCGAAGGACATGATGAAGTTTTGTTTAGTTTAGAAGTTAACTCTAGAATTTTCAGCTGTAGATTTAGACGAGTGGTATAAGAAAATGTTAATTAGTGTTTCAAAAAATTCTGAATTATTTCCCGATTGGAGAATTGAAAATGATAAACTTGACAAATTTATTTCAAATGATTTATATATTGAGTCTAATTTAGTGGAGTGAAAATTAGTTGTTCCTAAATCTTTAAGGAAACATATTTTGAAAAAATTTCATGTTGATCCTACATCATCACATTTTGGTGTTTTTAAAACTTTTCGAAAATTAAAGAATTTTATTATTGTCCAAAGATGAAATCAGACATTTCCAAATACATTAGAAATTGCAGTATTTGTAATCAAAGTAAATCTTGACAGTTTAATCATTATGGTTTTGTGGGTAAAGAGAAAAATGTTTCTTTTCCTTTTCAATGCATTTCAATCGATTTAGTAGGTCCTTTTCCCAGATCGAAAAATGGTAATACTGTTTTATTAGTTGTTTGCGATTGGTTTACCAAATTTACTCTGATTCACCCAATGCGTGTATGTGCTTCTAGTTTACGGTGTACCACAAATTTGTATGGTGAACAACGGCCCTCAATTTAAGAGTGTATTATTTAAAAATGTATTAGATTATTACAAAGTTCAATCTATTTGGTTTAATGCGAGTTACCATCCCCAAGTAAATGGGATGCTGAAATTCATAAAATTTCCCATGCTATTCATAACACTGTTCATGAATCTACTAAATTTTCACCTTCCTTTTTGGCATTTGGTCGAACTGTTTCGATTACTGGAGATTTTTATGGTCGATTAAAAGATTTTAAGGAGGATGATTTATCATTTAACAACCGTGAACAATTGGTTCAAGATTTAAATGAACTTTCACGAATTTTTAAAAGTGTTAAACCAAATTTACATGCAGCTTACGAACGAAACTCAAAATCTTACAATTTGTGACGGCGTCCATTGATATTAAACGTCGGCGATTTAGTTTGGAAAAGGAACTTTACCTTACCTGATGCGACGAAAAATTGTAGTCAAAAGTTTGGAAAAACCCTTTTTTGTGTTGTATTAAAATGTACTACCTTAATTTAAGATCCTTCATTCATTTAGTTGTATATATAACGAAAAGTTTTTAAGTTTTGCATTATAGGAATGAGGTAGGCAACTTAATTTGTATATCTTCATAGTGCGTATCTTTTTAAGTGTATATATTTCGTGAAGATTTATATTCCCATAAAAGGTATTCTGAACTTAATTCTTTGCGCAAATCTATTGACGCACACCTACATGATCTAATCGGAAAGCCTCCATTTTTTACTTTCTGATGAATGCTGAAGCAGGAAGCGTGTAGTTTTGAGTTTTCCTTAAATTTTGTGTAATAGTGCCATCGATTTGATGGTAAGATATTTTTTTAACTTGTTATATTATAAATTAAAACCTTTGCTCTTTTTAGGTACTTATTTTTTTCTCTTCACACTTACTTTTTCCCTTCATTCTTATTATACCATTTTTATTATGCTACTTTGATTACATTCAAATTGCTATTTTGGTATACAAAAAAAAACCTGCAACATAATGCGTTATAAATATTGGAAACAAAATTTCTACGAATAAATTTAAAGATAATTCCAGTTTGGGTGTGGATGGTAACATAATATCAAGAGATTTCACAACAGTGATGCAAGAATGGCATCACCTAGATGACCGTTCCGATTCATGAGGTTATAAAATTTTAAGGTCAGTATTTTACGAAGGTAATTATTTAATGATTATTTGTACTTTAAGAATAGTTTTAAGACCTTTCACTTAATCATCCCTCTTTATTGTAAATAAACATAATTGTACATTGTTTTTTTTTTATATGGATAGAAAGTTTTTTTTTTGTGTGCACAAACTTGGTTCAGCTGTTCCGATAAATAGAACAAAAACAGCTTGGCGCTTGAGATTCATTTTATTATTTTTACATTACATTTTTTAATTAGGTTAAGTGAAAATAATCAAGCAGAATAGAATTAAGCAAATCATTTTATTTGATGAACCCCCTTATTTAATCTACCGACTGGGACAACGACACAGATAGAGGTGAATCATAAAGCTTAGTTAAGGGACGGTTAGAAGTTAGCTACTAAATTTACTGCAGCAAAAGTCTTTGAAGTGTTAGGTCCAACCACGTACCGATTGGCCACTCTTAATGATAAACCTTTAGGTGTTTTTCGAGTGAAAGATTTAAAACCACATCAAATCGAAATTGTTTTTATTCAAAAATATTTTTAGGATTATTACATTCTAGTTTTCTTACTTACATTTTTATTACTTTAATTATTTTTCAAAAGTAATTTGATTTTATTTTGTCTTGCAAGCCACTTATTTTATTTTTGCTACAATTGTTTAGTACGATTGTTGATATTTAGATCACATTGTGCAACTTATTTTGCCGATTTTTAGTGACATTAGTTCTCAGGTAATTATTTTCATTTATTGGATTTACAAGTTGCTATTGTTACAATAGTAAAAATTGAAATAACCTCTTTGAGCTTACCCCTGATCGTTATTTGACGTGAAACTCTTAACCGTTGGTAAGAATACTAGAAATGCTTAAATATTTATCTGTTTTGATTCGAATCAATTTATTTTGGTTACCGAAAACTGTTTCGAAATTCTAACTTTTGGTGATTCCCGATTTGTCTGTTGTTCTAGACTTAGACGGTGCTTTGTGTTCTTCGGTTCACCTCGTGTCAACCTCGTTACTAGTTCACATTCGATCATATTATAATTTAGTTACACTGTTGAGTTGTTAATAATTTTTTCACCCCTGATATTACTTATACTCCTAATAATAAATAAAATATTTTGTGCCTTCAGCTCAGTGGACGATTAAATGGGAACATGTTCTTAAAATTTGATTTGCTTTAATTAGAAAATGTGTGTGTGTGTGTGTGGTTGGATATGTTCGCTTAACAAAAAAAATGTAAATTCAACCTGCAAATGAATGTTAAAATACCTCGGACGCCAATTTATTTTATGTAAAATTGAAAACAATAACATGGTTTATTATAAAAATCTTTAACTCAAGTTATAAAGTCGCAATTCTTAATGCTAATGTTAGTAACTGAATTAACTTAAAAATACCTTATAAACTAATGATTAGAAATTCCTGTAGTACTTTTAAATTTTGGTTGTCACTAGTAAACTGTTACTGATAAAATGTGCTGACGAAGCCACTCTTTTAAATTTGGTTGTGTAATTAATCTTGAAATGGAAATATAACAATTTTGATATTGTAAATAAATGTTAAAATACCTCGGACGCCAACTTATTTTATGTAACATTGAAAACATTAACATGGTTTATTATAAAAATCTTTAACTCAAGTTATAAAGTCGAAATTATTAATACTAATGTTAGTAACTGAATTAACTTAAAAATACCTTATAAACTAATCATTAGAAATACCTGTAGTACTTTTAAATTTTGGTTGTCACTGGTATACTGTTACTGATAAAATGTGCTGACGAAGCCACGCTTTTAAATTTGGTTGTGCAATTAATCTTGAAATGGAAATATAACAGTTTTGATATTCGTTGATCCCAAATAAGTAAATTCCTTTATAAACAGCCAAACTTGGTTGATTTAAATAGGTTAATGTAACATTTATTTATAATTTTCAGCATATCAACAAACGTAATAATACAATGAAATTACGTAAAAGGAAAATTTAACGTTATAAAAGTAAAAATACAAGTAAAAATAAGTGCCTAAATAGGACAAATATATCAACAATGAAAATAGGTTTAATTAGCTATTACCGTAAAATTTACGACACTTTTGATAAAAATATTCAAGAGCAAAAATGGACGCTTCTTGCTTTCATTATCGTAACAACAACGACCTCAAAATATGTTCTGCGCACTTAATATGCAAAACGAAATGCGCGTACAACCTCCACTTTAAAATATCTAAACGCATACTTTTCAGCCACTAAGGTACGCAATTCACATGACACAAAAATGAACGAAGTTGCCTAAACTATTGCAAATTTCAATACAACTTAAAAAGGTTTGTCACACACACCGCCATAAAATTAGGACTCTGTGATCACCAAAGCGGAGATTCCAAACACTAGGCTAATAAATTATTTTATCAAAATCTGATGAAATATAAAAAAATGTTATGCTAATTAAAATTCAAGCAAAAATGGAAATAGTAATACCTAAAATCTAAATAAAATGCAAGTAAAAATAAAAAGGCTAATATCAAAATGCTAAATAAAAGATTAAATAAAGCAAAATCCTATTCTAAGTGTACGAAGAAGTACGTAAAATGCGGTGATGTTGGTCAGGAAAGACCCCTCGCAACACCATAAAAGCTAATGACATGCTACCACCCGCACACGCCACTAGTCGAAACTAAAGGACCCGAAACCTTAAATAAAGTTATGCAAAACTTTAAACTGGTGGGGTTTGTGAAGCAAACCACCATCTCATTCTAATCAAAATTTTAATTGTTTTAGACCACTGATCACACAAAAATTATGTTAAAAAATAATTTTACATTTCAGAATTCAGGCTTCTACATTTATATCATATTTTTCGCTTTTATGATCAAAAACCTTATTTAATATCAATTTGTTGGATATTATAAAAAACTGTTTTATCAGTCCAATTTACCTCATGAAGTAAAGAATCAAATTCAGTCAAGTACGAAACATAAAAGAAAGAAAATTCTTAATGGGTCATATGAATAGGAAAAGGATTTTTTTTCATTGATTGTTAAAGCGAGCAGCCATTTTGCAGTTGCTTTTCAGATCATTCATTTAAGTTGGTAAGAAAGAAAAGCAGACTAATGACATAGTAAGTGCTTCTTAGTTTTCTATAACTTGAGAAAATCGAAGCGTCAGCTGTGAAACGAGAAATACTACTTAACTTTCTGTTCCATACCGTAAGACACAATGTCTTTATCTTTCGAGTGAAAAACTGCAACTGAAAATAATTGTGAAAAATGATACTGCTAGTTTTAGCTTCAGTACTGAAAAACCACATTATATCAGCAAGAACTAAACTAGATTTAAGTAACTAACTTTTAATTTACTTTGTCTGAAATAAACATTACATTTAATATAGAAAACTAATTTAATTTCTGTATACGTTTAAAACCAACATGACTGGCAAATAATTATTTACTAAACACTCCCAGAATAGCAGAATCCTTATGCCTTCTACACCTCAAAATACATACTAAAACAATCCAGACTTCCAAACTAATTAATGAAAGCAAATATGTCACTAAACAATACGATTGAGCACAGAGAAGGTTTAATTGAATAAATAATAGAATTAATTTTTATTCTATTAACAAATATTTACTTCATTATGGCTTTGACCAATTTCGTTATGTAACATATATAAGGGCTTTGATAAGTAAATAACAATCGATATTTAATTTCAGAACAATTATAAATAATTACTAGTCATAGACTAACTAAGTTAGTTTATGCTATAGTCCATTTCTAAGTCTGCGGTAACGTTCCTTAATTAACATAACTTGAAACATTCAGAAATTACCAGTATCTTGACCTTACGAGGTCTTTATATTGGTTCTAAATATTTAAGTGTACTCTAAGCAGTACTTTTGTTCGGTTAGGGTATTTCGATTTATGACTCATTGAAGAACAACGTCATCTAATACACGAATTATGCTATTATTTAATCTGGGGTTATTTGTGGCAAGAGTGGGGGGATGCAAGGGTCCGCCGTCAATTGAACAAATTGTAAACTGGTCCTTGCACCCTGCGAGTAACTGAGCTAGTTGTTTTTTTTTCTGGTTACTAACGAACCGATAGTTGACGTTTCAACTTGTATAATTTCCACCTGCAAATTAATGCTTATATTGTCTGCTGGACGGATAAATAATACCACGATTGCTTCTCGAACATTATTCTAGCTTTCCTCAGTAACAGGAGCTATCGATTGTCAACCATAAGGTCAGATTATATTAAATTAATTTTCACTCCAACTAGAACGAAGGAAGATTTGGAGTTATCTACGGTGTATAACCCCCCAGCTCAGTACTGTCATCTAGCTACTTCCTCCGTACACGTGGTCAAGCCACAAATTAAATTCAATTTATAAATCACCTTAGTGTTAAAATTTGACCTTACCTCAAGCAACAGCACTGATGTTTGTCACTTAAACGTTATTTTTTTAGAGGTTATAATAATAAGCTTTTAACGTGACAATTTTTTTTTTGTGTATTGGAACGCGATAACCGGTACAGGTACTGTCCTGGGTATACAGAATTATTTACAGGGCAATTCGTTAATAATTACTATATTTCTTTTCTATAATATAAATTCAGCTTCTGTACATCAATTACTATTTTTTTTCTTGTGTAATTTAAAAGTTGGATTCCATTCATTGATTATTATAATTTTCTTTTTAACTCAAAGTTATATCTACACATTTGTGTCTAAAGTCAGTACTGCTGAGTGACTCGCCAAATTTACGGTTCAGTCATTTTTTTTTTGTTTTGGGCTACTGTGTTGACCGAATACAACAAACACATAAGATCTGTTTGGAGCTGTAACCTTATCAATCCGATTGATTTGTACGATACAACTTCTTTTTTTCCTTCCTACTCCTTTTCGTTTCCCCTTTTCCTACTGTATTTCTGTTTCCACTGCCCTCACGACTAGCCGGCACACTACTTTCGGGCACTGTGCAGCAAATCCTGCTGTCACAACGTGGTAAAAATTTTAATCCATCCTCAACGTTTAGTGCAAGTAAGATGCTCTTTTGTTTATGTACGTTTTATTTTTACGTTATTCAACAATTTTAGTATCGTTCTTTTCTACGAGTCGGCGTTATGAGTAGCGATGTTAGCAGGGTCCGAGAATGAAAGCTTAGAAATTAGTGAGAAAGGTTCAGAACCTGAATGTGTATTGTGATACGAGTTTCTTTGACTTATTGCCACATTCTTTTTGCCAACAATGCCCTCTAACCAGGAAGCATATGATATGCTTGCAGTATATTTCGAGTGCATGCAGAATTCTACTGTTGCTGCACGATTGTATGCGGCTCGTTTTCCAGAAAGACGGCATTACGAAAAGAGACTTTTTACTCGATTATCACAACGATTGAGAGCTACACGAACAATTCATCCCCCAGTTACTCACAGAGCACGCAGATCCCGAACGGAAGAAAATGTTATAAACGTTCTAGCATATATCGAAATTAACCCACATAGTAGCACAAGAGCAATAGCTCACGACTTAGGACTAACACAAACTACTGTTCAGCGTATTGTGAAAGAACATAAGTAAGTTTTAAATAAAAGTTAGCTATTAAAAGTAGTAAAGTTATAGCTATTAAAAAACCATAACTTCAATTTTAATCTAGATTACATCCATACCACGTAGTTCTTCATCAATTACTGACTGCAGCTGATTATGAGCAACGTTTAGACTACTGCTATTGGCAGTCGAATATGATCATAGATAATCAACATCTGTTATCGCAAATATTGTGGACTGACGAGGCTACATTCCGCAGTGATGGTGGAGTAAATCGTCATAACATGCATAATTGGTCCAGAACCAATCCTCGTTGGATGCAAGAAATTCAACACCAGGAACGATTTGCCGTTACTTTTAGAAGATGTGCCGTTGTTTACTAGGCAGCGGATCTTTTTCCAACATGACGGCTGTCCGGCACATTTTTCAGTACGCATGCGTCACTTTTTGAGTAACACTTTTCCTGATACATGGATAAGAAGAGGGAGCTTTTTTCCATGGCCAGCTAGGTACCTACATTTCCTTATTTATTCTTAACTTTAACAGCTTAATAACCATTACGATTGTTACCTTCTATGTCCCCCGATCTAACTTGTTTAGATTTTTATTTTTGGGGAAGAATAAAGGACCTTGTTTTTACAACCAGGCCAACTACGCCTGAAAATATTGTCATTAGGATAAGAAATTCCATTCGCACCCTCTCCATAGCGGAGATAGAAACACCTGTTTTGTCAACGCAACAGCGGTTGCAGCTGTGTATTGATAATGATGGCAGACAATTTGAGCATTTAGGTCGCCACTGAGCAATGGCGTACTACTCATCTCTAGTTAGTTTTCGATGGTCCACCCGGTGTAATTATTAACCAATGGTAATAAACTAACCCCAGAAACTCGATGATAATAACTCAGTATTATCGAATTTCTGGGGTTAACTCTCGGGGCAGGGTTAACCCGTGTTTATAAAAGCTGACCTAAGTAATAAACTATTATGTCAAAAAACTATACGTTTTATTGTTTTTGGATCTAAATTTAAAGTAGGTATATAATTGATACCATCAGTGATATCGACTTGAAATTTTCAGGGTATAGGCGAAATGTTATGCTCTTTCTCACTAAAATATAAAAACATACCATTCTATTTAATATTTTGAAGAAAATTGCTAAAATTTCAGCAATATTTGGAAAGCGCCCTCTAGCGGTTTGTACGTTAATCAAACTTAACTTTTTAATACATCAACGAATAGCGCAAGAAAAGACCTTTCCAACAATATATTACTTTTTAAGATTCGATGACTGGTTCCGAAGATAATTACGTGTTTATCTGACAACTTTCGCAGCTCCCCCTACGGAAAACCTGTGAAGTTAGAGAAAAACTTCTTATACAAAAAATGGATAAAATTGTCCCAAAAATCAACTACGATATTTCCAATATACCTTTTCCTTAAGTTTCTGTTACTTATTAGACATTTTTTAATTTACTACAGCAGTTACGCCACCTAGCGGTCTATTTACAAACTTTAAAATTATTTCCAGCATTTTCTCTTGGCCGCATTTACTGAAGAATTTTTTTTGGAAGTCGTAACAGAAGCGGTTTCTGGGATATAGTCGGCGTCCTACCTTAATGACTCACCCGGTACAATTGGGCCCGACTACACAATTACTAAAATAATTATTAATAAACCCTTTAACTTCTTGGCTGTTGTGAGCAGGGGCAACCATCCATTTGAAACCAAGTTTCTTCCTCCTCGGGAGCTACCCACCTGCGCTTAGATTTTCCACATAAAAAAATTGTCCAATAGTATTCATTTCATTATTTAACGTAAACGTAGACTCATACGTAAAACAAATGTTCTTTAAAGGTTGTTTGTCTAGATTAGCCTTCTCCAGCATCTCATAATAAAACTCTGCTCTTCTCTCAAAATCCCCCTCAAGCAACTCCCGATGACACTGAAGTTTGCACGAATGGCAATTATTTTTTTTCAAAATTTTTAATGCGGTTCTATTATGCATTCCAAACTGTAATTTTTGGCGCATTTACACAAAGGAAGCACCATTCCACTATTTTAAAATTTGGTAATAATTCTTCCAATTGTAGTATGGCTTGAAATGAGGCGGTTTCGATATTTCGCGCTAAATAGGGCACTTACTGTGTGCGTACTATTGCCGCAATAAAACATTTTTACAATTTCTATTCTTTGTGAAACGGTGTACATTTTTTAAATATATTGTTATGACTAATAGAGAATATTGATAATAATTTGAAGAGGTAACGTCATCCTGACATTTCATTGCTGTCCGGAAGCTGTGCAGGAATGGTACAATTTTTTTTTCAATTTTTTAAGTTAGCGATAGCTGTAAAATATTTTGAATAGATTTACCAGATAGAGAATTCAATAATTCAATTCTTTAAAGATAAGTTCATCTAGAGTTTTTACCTAAAATAATTAGGGAAGCAGGAATTTCCCATTGGATTTCCTGTGGTACGTCCCACCATTCATCACCCGGTATATCATTTATGTAAAGGATATAGTTAAAAATATTAAATCGAATATAAAAACTTTTACAATTCGCTGACGATATAGGTTTACATGCAACAGTAACTACTCCAAAAAATAGTAAAAGAGAATTAGAGCAAGCAATAAATGATATTCACATAAATTAAAGAAGCAGTTGGCAATGGGTTAGTCGTGGTCCCAGAAAAAAAAAATTCATACACGATAACAAAGCATGAGATTAATTTAATTAAATTATTCGTAGCATTAGAGGGGGAGGGGAGTCTAGATCTATTGTAGAATAGGGCACAAGTGCATATTACCTAAAGAATAAATGAGTATTTCGAGATTTCAATACGCTGTTCTTAAACAAAACCTAGGACATAGATGAAACACTTCGATGACTAACGTTACCTTAAGCGATCAGAATGTCTCACTTTAAATGATCAAACTCGTTGTTTATTTTTGTATATTTGGATTTTAAAATATATATACTACATGCATGTTTCATAGTTATTTACACTTTGTCGCTTTTCGAATTTTTCTGTAACCGGCTGTCTACCGTCGCCCCCTCAACTTGACCCCCGTGTCGAAACGGACGTGAAAGTTGCCATTTAACTGAATTATTAATAATGATTGCAAAATGATGCAGGTCCTGTGCAATTTCTAATTGAACATCCTGCCGCGCCGAGAAAGGGGCAATTGTGGTATACCGCTGAATTATTAAATTATTATTTATTTAATATTGCAAAATGATGCAGGTCCTGTTGAATTTGAGATTGAACATGCTGCCGCGCCGTGAGAGTGGCAACTGTGCTATTCAGCGGTTCCATCATAAACCTTTTGTCCGAGGTTGACTGTTTTATCCTTCGTATTCGCGGACTACCTTGATTGTTTCTAGTATAGACTACTGAACCGTACGGTTTTTCGGATGCGTCGCAGAACCTGTGTAGCTGTCGATACATCTTCTCCACCTCAGCCGTGAGCACGTAACGATGTCTCCTCCATCTCACAGGTTGGTCCCAGAGATCTTGTTGTGGCCTTGGGCCCACTTGCCTAACGTCATTTTAATAATTGCGCTAAAGCTTCCGTTATGAACGATGCTTGCGACTCAGCGTCGACCAATACTCGTATTGTCTGAAGCTCGCCAAGGACATCTTTACTGTTAACTATCGCTGTGGCTATGAAGACTTCTTTTTCTATGGACTGTAAGCACCCATAACTGCTTTGGTCGCTCCGTGCTCTGTGGACTTTGTTGGTTTTACTGGATTTTGTAGTCCTGGTTGATTAGCAGATGGTGTTGATACCGGCACTTTGCGCAGCGTCAAAACGATTGATATTGGAGGTTGGATTATCTTTCGTGCAATTGAAACATATACGCTTTTCTTCCACGAAGGCGAGTCTGGCTGGTGGTGCTAATCGTTTGATGCGTGTTTGGCCATCGAGGACACCCTTACGTGGGAGAATATTTTGTTTTCCTGGCTTGGGACATGGCTTTACTTTTGGTAGTGCAACGTGATATGGCTTATCTATTTGTGCGGCCATGTTTATGTCACTTTTGACTCATATTTCGTCACACCATCGTCCCATATGTTCATCTTGCTGTAAAATAGGTATCCTGAAATATTGTTTCACATACTTTAATATCCTCCTTGAACGCAGTCCCTTTTCGATGAATTTTTTTTGCCACATGCTGATTAGGACTGTGTTCTTTTCTTGCTCTAGTTTTTCTTCTACTTTTTGTAGTAGAAACTCGAATTGTTGAGTGTAGATGCCTTGTAGTTTCAATCGTTGTGATTGTTGCTAGTTGGCCACTTCATCTCTGCGTAGTGGGCGATATATTTTTTTCTAGGTGTGCCAGATAATGTTTAACATTATTGCATACCTTACATAACTGCTCAAAATATTTTGACGTCTGGTAGTCATGATCTTCTATTTCTATTTGCAGTTTCAATAACTCCTGATGTGTGTTAATTGATCGTTCCCACTGTGCCTCAAATGCTTTTGTATACCTCGTTGTTCTGTGATACCCAGTCTTTTTTCTATATTTGGTAACAGTTTATCCATCGCCTTGCCAATTTCATTTTAATTGGATTTGTTGAACTTTTCCATCTTCACTGCCTTCAACTTCTACCGGTATTAGATGGTGGCTCTTTTCCTGACAGGGGTTAAGTTTGGTTGTAGCCTTCTTTTTCGCTTTATTACTAAGGCGACTCGTGTTTGGCCTCTTGATTTGCCTCGATCGGAGTCGATTCTCTCTGCGTTATGAGGACCTTTTCCTCTCACGGTTTGTGTGTGTGTGTGTGTGTGTGTGGTTGGGTGGGTGAGTGGGTGGGTGGGTGGGTGGGTGGGTGTGCGTGTGCGTGTGCGTGTGCGTGTGCGTGTGCGTGTGCGTGTGCGTGTGCGTGTGCGTGTTCGTGTGCGTGTGCGTGTGCGTGTGGGTGTGGGTGTGCGTGTGCGTGTGCGTGTGCGTGTACGTGGGCGTGTTCCTGTGCGTATGCGAGTGTGTATGTGCGTGCATGTGTGCGTGCATGCGTTTGTGCGTGCGTGCGTGTGTGCGTGCGTATTTTGGTTTATGTCGTACTACCAGAAGTACCGTTTAACCTACACAGTTTTCAAATTTTTTCGAGTAAACTGATTGATTGGATGTGGAGCTATTAAATAGAAATTTCTTACACTGAAAGAAGTTGAAAAACGTTTAGATACAAAACTTTAAGCTTTAAGCACTAGAAATAGTATTTAAATAAAAAATTACTCTTATATAAATTGAGACGGTTGCCGTGAATAGGATTGTAGTAGGAAAATTTTTGGTTTTCATGTAAAATATTCTTGGAAGTTTTGATATTTAGTTTGGGATTTACTCGAATTTTGATTAGTGAATATTGCATTCTTTTGTAAATATATTGAAGTATAAAAGTTACAATTACGCATGTCACGTATTATGGGAAATAGTTTTTATTTTAGTGGATATCGGATGATCCTCTACATTGTTAATTTGTTAGCTTATTTTTGAGTGCAAATTGCGTCATTAGAAATTGATTCTCTGTAGCTAAAGATTATTGTATGAAATCATGCAGAGTTATCGAGTCAATATAAAATAATGACGCGATAGTGCGAATTTAAAGTAGATAAGAAATTGGGTTGAGGCGTTTATAATAGTATTGCGTGTTAAAAGTGTAGATTTTCGAGACAGCGAAGTTGTCAAAAGCAGGTCGGGTTTCAGACATTTGCGTCTTGCCTGTCACTGCAAGCCTGTACTGGTGACATGAATTTAGTTCGTGTTCACGGATATTGTTTCGTTTTTACCGCGCAGGCGGTTTGAATGAACTTGTAGTAAGGTGGTTGGTGAGGCTTCGTAGAGTTTAAGATGGCGAACTCTGGAGGAGGCTTGAGAAGATAGGCAGACAGTGGCAAGCGACGGACTAAGTAGGTCGTGCGCAAACAAGTACCAGGTGATAGAGAGGTGGCGTTGAATTGAACCTCCCTTAAGTGCGTGTGTGTCTGACTAACGCGTTGTGCAACGTAGTTTTTCGGGATGACATTCCGTTTCGCATTTGTATATATTTTAGGAAAATTTCGCAGATCACACCTTATCTTCTGCCGTTTCGTATTCCTAGTGCACTAGTATCGCCTAAAGGAAAGCTAATCGTGAGCCACTTTGTTAAGTGTTTAAATAATTAGCACTGTTAAAAATTATTATTAATTTTATTAAATACATAAATAAAAAGTTTACCTCGAGTAGGATTTGAACCTACGACCTGTACTTTGCTAGAGTATATAATTAACACTGTTTAATGAATTTGTATTGGTTGACGGGCATCAGTTTACCAGACTCAGTAAGGACCGCGTCAGAAAAAATTTACCATTACAAAAACTTAAATAACTTTTATGCCCTTAACCCAACTTAAAAAATTTAAATCTTTTAGAAAGTGTTTTTTTGTAAGATTTATAGAAAAGTACAAAAAAATTAGTAATCTTTTTGGTAGAACTAGGCAATCTTGTTTGGTATACCAGCCATTAAGGACTTAATTGTTGCTTTTGAAGATTTCCATGGTTTGGTTTCTTTGTTTGTTCCTTTCAACTGTTTTTTGCTCAGAACCCAATAGCTTTCCACTGGTACCGAGTTCTCGTGAATTTGGTGGATTTCAGTCTCTCGGGATGAAATCAACGTTGTTCCCTTCGTACCACTTCTTGGCCGCCTTGCTGTAGTGACAAGAGTCCAAGTCAGGTCAGAAGAAAGTAGACACTCCGTGTTTTCTTATAAAAGGCAAAAGTCTCTTCTGAAAGCACTCTTTTACATAAATGTCAAAAAGAATTGGCTTCTGCCGCCGCAACTACAAGTGGCCTGCCAAACGAGGAACTTAGACTTTTTTTGGTTCGAAATTTCTTATCAACACACGATCAGCTACAGAATAAAATTCTTGTCCAAGTAGCTGGAAAAAATCAGAGAGGACATAGCTTTCATCGCCGATCACGCAACACACTCTTTTCTGAAAAGTCACATTTCAGCTTTCGTGCTCGCTTTTTTGGCTTTCAAATTCTTCTCAGCATTCCTGTCTGATATATCTTGAATTTTGTAATACTTTATGCCCTCTTCTTACTGTTGCTTCCGAAGTCATGACTTTATCAGCTAGTTTCTTGATTTGGATTTTGATGGAGCTTGGCAACAACCTTCTTAGCCTTCCTGAGATAATGGAAACCTTTTTTTCTACTAGAACCATGTCTCCTGGAGCAATTCAAGCCTTCTCGATAATGTTTGATGACACTAGACACTGTTTTTTTATTCATTCACGTCTATTGCTATTTTCAAGATTTTTTTTCGCAGTGATTTTTCTCTTTTCCAATTCGGTCGACACCCCGTGCTTAAAATTGATTATACAAAAAAACTTTAAATGTGTCATTTCATCTGACATTCAATACAAACCTAACTAGATCAAAAAAAGAAAATTTTGTTAATGCGTTAGAAAGTTATGGGTGAAAATACAACGGTAAATTTTTTCTGTCTCAATCCTTAGTTGTGAATACTGATTATTGCATGTAGCCACCAGATTTGCAGTAGAATTTTTTAGTATTGTAAGTACACTTGATATAGAACGACCAGCGACCGTGCCGACAGGAACGATTAAGTTCTGAGGCCCTGAGCATTCCTTTACTGATTCTGTTCATGTATCTTAAATGTGTAAGTAAGTGTTTGATTTGTTATAAAATTATTGAATATTTAATTATAAATACGCGTCCCCAGCTTTACATTGTTCACAGAGGTATAGGTTTATTTGTTATAAAAGCACTCTTAATTGACACAATTACGAAAATATTTAGTCATTTATTTACGTAAAGCATTTGCTATTAAATTTCTTTTCTTTCAATATTGGTTGCCGAGGACGTCGTGTTCATTTGGTTTCATTAATTTTTGAGGTTGTTAATTAAGAAAGGCCATGCGCCGCCTTATCTTGAGATCTCGAAAGAGCTTTTGTGGAAGTAAAAGAAAGAAATAATAAGTGAAATGTTTTCAAGCCATATTTGATGATAAAAATTATTATTGCTGCGTAGAAATTGGTTGTGTACTTAGACAATTTTTTTAATTAATACAATAGACGTTTCCTAAATAAATATTTAGTTTTTTTTAAGTGTTGGTTTTCTTTTGTAAAGAAACAGTTCACAGATGCTGTAGGTCAGTAACATTTTCTTTGTGTTGCTTGTGTTTAACAATTGTCACGTGTGGATAAAATTTGTAGTAAATTTTTTTCTGAATGTTAGGATATTTGAAATATTATATGTAGAATTTTAAATTATGACGTTAAGTTACCGGGAATTTTTATTTTAAGGTTTTTTATCACAGGTTCGACAAGAGGAATGGAATTTCATGATAGATGAACAGAGTTTTTAAGAAACGTAATGTGTCGGTTTAAATGTGTGTGGGTTATCGTGGCTGATAACAAAAAGGTTCAGTCGCGTTTAAATTTTCTCAAGTTCACCAGTTCGTTTATGCATTAAGTTGTTTGTTGGAAGTTATAGAAAATTTATATGAGTAACGGGGCATCTCTCGGTTCTAGGTAGTAAGCTGTTTTTTTCCTGGGAAATGTCCAATATGCACTTTTAGTATGGAAGATTGTTTTAATGTGACGATTAAAAGATGACGTGATTTTAGGGGGTAAAACGTTTGATGTTTCTTTTAGTTAGTTAAAGTTAGGCTGTTATGGAAAGAGGTCGAACGCTGCGCGTGTGATTGAACGCACAGTATTTACATACGTTCCACCCGCTATCGTGAGGTACTTTTTCCCGCTCACCATGTGTAACTGTAACATTATAAATTGATCAAATAATTTAATTAATATAAAAATTACCAAATGATTTTCGCTACTGCCGTCGGCTCATCGGTTGATTAAGATAGGGTGGGTTCAAATATACAGGGTTCAATTAACGCACCAGAAATACTGCATGCTTTTCTTCAGCTTAATTATTTTCACTTATCCTTAATTCATAAAAAATGTTATCTAAAAATTATGAAAAATGATAAATTCTCGAGCGCCGTGTTGTCTTTTTTTATATATATCTATCTAGGAACAACAAAACCTAGTCAATGAATACTATTAAACAAATTAACACAAATGAAAATAAAATAACAAGTTATACATAAGTTTATTTAATATATGATTGAAAACGTAATAAAATCAGAAGTCATAAACTATACTAAATTATATAAAGAACATTACCTTTTAACGGTTATGTACGTACACTGTATCTGGTAACTATGAAGCAGAATGGTTCATATGGTGAAGTCAATGTCTTGCTTAGTTATCCTTAAAATATGGAATTTCCTTAAAGTTTAATTCGCCAAATTTATTTGTAAAAGTATGTAGAACTTGCGTTGTAAATGTAATTCAAGTAAAACTTGCCATTTAAATTATATTATAAAAATGCCATATAAAAGTATGCATTAAAAAGTACTTAAGAAAAGTAATTAAAAGGTGATTAAAAGGTAATTAAAAGGTAATTAAAAGGTGAGTACTTAAAAAGTACTTAAAAAGGTGCCTAAAAAGCAAAGGCTTTAGTTTTAAATATAATGAGAAAAAATACCACCAAAGTCTGATGGCACCAATATATAAAAATTAAGTAAAAATCATGCTTATAGCTGTAATATTCAGCATTAAGTGAATTAAAAGAAAAAGCTTTCAGAATAACTCAAGTGTATTCCCCTAAAGTCTTCTCGCGTTGCGCGGTTACATAATATAAATCCAATTTTTTAAGAAAGGAACTACAACTATTTATGTAATATTACACCCAAAAGATATGTTCTAGGAAATGCCAATTAAATTGCCATTCTCAATTCTACATATTAATAATTAAAAACGTTTCTAATATTATGCCAAATAAATGAACAATTCTTAATTAATGTACTTTTTAATACAACCACAAAAAAAGGTTGTTACACACCCCCTCCTAAAATTTGGACTCGGAGATCACCAAAGCGGAGATTCCAAACACTAAGCTAATAAATGAAATTAATAAAATTTAAAAAATACAGAATGTTAAGCTAATTAAAATATAAGCAATATTGAAAAAATACAAGAAAATGTACGAAGAAGTACGGAAAATGTGGTGATGTCGGTCAGGAAAAACCCTCGCAACACCAAAAAGCTAATGACGCGCTACCACCCGCACACGCCACTAGTCGAGAATCAAGGACCCGAAACCTTAAATAAAGTAAAAACTTTAACTAGTGGGGTTAGTGAAGCAAACCACCATCAGAAGAGCAAAATGAGTATCCGGTAAAAAATTTGAATCTAAGGTAAAAACGAACGGATACCGAAACCTACCATGACCTGAAGGGACAGTGGGCAGAGAACCCGGAAACGGTTATCGTGCAACTTTATAAAAATCAAGGCTAAACGCCACTCTACTCGAGAGTATAAAATAGAAAAAATCCTTCCGGACTAACAATAAATAATCGCGAAACTTGAGGTCGAGAGAGAGAGAGAGAGAGCGGTTCAATTACCCTACCCCGGTGGTCTCAAACCAAGCCTCCTAGGTACATAACACAACTACCACTGTCACGTTCGATAAGTAAGTCAAAATCGGTAAATCCAAGATACGACTATTTTCTTGGCAAATTAGCTCAGGATGCTTCGTCGTGGAGAACAAGAGAGGCCACTCTGCCCTTCACGAGATTCAGGTTTCATGTTGTTCCACAGTCATCGTCCAAGACTCAACATACCCTAACTAACACGCACGTTTTATAAATAAATCGAAATCTAGGTGAGATAGCAAAGAGAAAGATGAAGCACTCTTACGAACACAACAACCCCTCCTAAAACTACCAAAACGTCATTATCAGGAAGTGAACTAATCAAGGTTGACTCGAGGCGAACCGAAGTCCTCAAGCACCGTCCAAGAATAGTAACACTACACAAATCAGGAAAAACAAAATAACTAAATCAATCAAAAATAAAATGTATCGAAGCATTACTAGTTTTCTTATCCATGGTTATGAGTTTTACACGTCAAATTAACGATCAGAGGTAAACTCAAAATAGTTATCTTCAATTTTACTATTGTAACAATAGCAAATTGTAAATCCAATAAAGGAAGATAATCTGCCTGAGAACTAATGTCCCACAAAGTCGGCAATTCAATCGCACAATGGGATCTAAATATCAACCATCGTGCTAAACAAATGTAGCAAAATCATGCTAAAAATGTAAAAAATAATAAGTGGTTTGCAAAGCCACAACAAATAAAATAAAATAATGTGCGAAATAAGCACAAAATAAAATTATTTTGAAAAATTATCAAAATAATTAAAAAATATAAATAAGAAAACCAGAATGTAAAAATACTAAAATAGAAAAATAATTAAAAGAATACGAAAAATAAGAACTAATGTGGTTTTAAATCCTTAACATGAAAAACACCTAAGGGTTTAGTATCAATAGGTGGCCAATCGGTACGTAGTTGGACCTACCACCTCAATAACTTTTGCTTCAATAAATTTTGGAGCTAACTTTTGACTATAATTTTAGTCGCATCAGATAAAGTAAAATTCTTTTCCAAACTAAATCGCCAACGTTTAATTTCAACGGACGACGTCGCAAATTGTAAGATTTTGAATTTCTTTCGTAAGCTGCATGTAAATTTTGTTTAACATGTTTAAAAATGGGTGAAAGTTCATTTAAATCTTGAACTAATTGTTCACGGTTAGTAATAAATAAATCATCCTCTTTGAAATCCTTTAGTCGACCATAAAAATCTCCAGAAATAGGAACTGTCCGACCAAACGCCAAAAAGGAAGGTGAAAATTTCGTAGACTCATGAACAGCGTTACGATTTCAATTAAAACAATTTAACATAGAAGAAGTACAATCTAAGAAAATAAAAAATGGAATTTACACACAAACAAAAATATGTTAAACTTTCGCATCTAAACTACTACCATTAAATTTTAAATTACAAACATGAACGGTACTCTTAAAAATTTGTAAATATTCAATTCATTTGGAAAAATCTTAAGCAGGAATACTAACTGTAGTATTAATATTGTCATTATGTGACATAAAAATAAAATAATCTAAATTTGTAATTCATTATTCATTTCAAAGTTTTCGTTAAATGGATTCAATAATTTCTAATAAATTTAATCGTATAAATATAAAATTCATTATCAAAAGTAATAAATCTGAATATAATAAATTTCAATGTAATAAAAATCAAGGTCCCTGCTCGCCCGCGCCAAATTATAACCTTATAAGCGGCTGCTAAAGTATATAAACACTATTATTAAATGGCGTCAAATTGTAACATTATAAAGTATAAACACTAAAACTGGGCCAACTTATAATGTTAAAACAAAAGCGATGATGTAATAAATTGATCAAATAATTTTAATTAATAAAAATAATTACCAAATGATTATCGCTACTGCCGTCGGCTCATCGGTTGATTAAGATAATTAAAAGGTGCGTACTTAAAAGTAAGTACTTAAAAAGTAAGTACTTAAAAAGTACTTAAGAAAAAGTAATTAAAAGGTGATTAAAACGTAATTAAAAGGTAATTAAAAGGTGAGTACTTAAAAAGGTGCCTAAAAAGCAAAGGCTTTAGTTTTAAATATAATGAGAAAAAATAACTTACACCAAAATCTGATGGCACCAATATATAAAAATTAGTAAAATCATGCTTATAGCTGTAATATTCAGCATTAAGTGAATTAAAAGAAAAAAGCTTTCAGAATAACTCAAGTGTATTCCCCTAAAAGTCTTTTCGCGTTGCGTGGTTACATAATATAAATCCAATTTTTTAAGAAAGGAACTACAACTATTTATGTAATATTACACCCAAAAGATATGTTCTAGGAAATGCCAATTAAATTGCCATTCTCAATTCTACATATTAATAATTAAAAACTTTTCTAATATTATGCCAAATAAATGAACGATTCTTAAATTAATATACTTTTAATACAACCACAAAAAAGGTTGTTACATAACTCTTAAAAGGATTGAAACAATCCGGGACTACTTTAGTGTGTTGATCTGAAGTGACATTTTTGTGTCCATTAAAGAGGATTAGTGTTTATTTTAGTGCTTTCCTCATTTTTGGAATAAAATTGTGCTTAAGCGAATTGTGATATCGTAGAGTTTGTTAAATTGAATTGTGCGTTGAGAAAGTTCATCTACGGCCGCAACTGTTCAGACAGATAAGAGGTTGCTCTAAATATAAATCTTGAGATCAATTTTGCGTATCTAAAAGTCAAGGAACGTTTTGTAAATAAATTGATGTTTATCTATATTAAGCCAGGTTTCTAATCACCTTGTTTCGGTTTAAATTGGTGTAAATATAATTTGAAAATAGTTGGATGGTTGAAACTTGACAATAGGAAGGTGACCGTACTGGAAGGCCGTGTCAATGAGATTGAAGAGTTATTGGTCTCCATCGATCAATTACCAAAGGGGTTAATTGCACGAGTATTGCCTTTACCGCTGGGAGTGGGAAAAGGAGAATTTAAGTTGATCATTTTGTGCGAATTAAAGTAATAGTGGTTCTGTGTTTATTTTTGGTGATTTTAATGAATTTGTCACTATTATACCTTTAAGGTGTTAACTAAAATTAAGATAGATGATCTTTGGGAATTTTGAACCTTGCAAGTGTCTTACCGAATTAATAAATAAAATTTTCCGTAAAAAAGGTCGCGCTTTACTTCCCTCCAGAAGTAGATTTATTTGTTTGTGATTTGACGATACCTGTACCGATACTCTGTTTTCTTTTATTATCATAATATATGAATAGCGTTAATTAATTTGAGCGTATTATTTCGTTATTGAGTGTAAGATTATGTTATTTTATTTCCTCCTCACAGCGTTATCATTATTTACGTAGTACTAAATTTAAAAGATGAGATATTTTGATTATTTTTATTTTACTGAACTGGTTTTCTGTATTGAAATTTTTAATTTACACAGCCTTACAGTAGCAACGTTCATTTTTTTTTATATATGATTTTGATGCAAGCTTTAATTTGTGGGAGATTTCTCTGCTAGATCATTTGCTATATATTTTTATTTTATTTCTGTTTAGGATATAAAATTTCATTAATAAGATTTAACGTAAGGTAAAATTAGAGTAAATAAGATTGATGACCGATGTCATTTTATTGTGATTACGTGCAAATATTTTGATGCTTTACGGGAAATGCATATCAAGGCTTTTTATTTACCGATTCGCTTGGTTTTATGCGACGTAAGGTAAGCAAGTTTTTTGTTTTTTTGAACGTAGTCGTGGAAATCTCGCATACAGGTATTTAGACCACGATATTGTCAATTATAAACAAACTGGCGCCCATTTAATTATTCGGTTCTATTTACTTTATGACTTTTACTGTGACTTCCATATTACGAGCTATCCTAATCGTAAAATTGATAAGACGCCCACGCCCTCTATTTCACTGATTTTCTGGCCCCTTTCTTGTCTGTTAATTCTGATCCTACTGCCATTTTCGCCAGTAACACAATTTAGTCTTACTAATTATCACCTTTTAATTTGAGCGTTTTATGTCAAATTAAGATAGGAACGGGAGTAGTGTTATTTGAAACAGAAAGTAAAATAAATCTGATCTTAGTGTCTTGAGAGATTCAATTATTTTTGTTCAATAATAATACCCATGGGTGAGCTTGATAATTATTTAAAATTCGTAGTGCTGGAAAGTAAAAATGTAACAACCCATTTTGAGTTGTATTAAAATATATCGTAATTTATGTTCTTCGTTCATTTAGTTGTAAATATAAGAAAAAAATGTTAATTAATGGTTTATAGGTATGTGATAGGCAACTTAATTTGCATTATGGTGTAACTTAAGAGCATATTTTCTTAAAGGTTTATGCTCCCACTTCTTTAAATTATTTTTTTTCTGCTCAATATTTTCGCGCAACGCATCATCGTTAACTTAATTCTTTGCACAAATTTTTTCGCGCACGGCTATATCACCAGATGTTCGGAGCGTCCATTTTTTTCACTTCTTGTGGTACGCTATTAGATGCAGGAAGCCTTTTTTTTAGTTTCCCCCTAAATTTTGTAAAAAGTGCCATTGATTTAATGGTAAGATGATTTAACTCGCTATATTGAAAATCTAAAACATTTGCTTCTGCAGGCACTTTGACTTTTACTTTTATCACTTTAATTACCTTTTAATTACACGTTTAATTCTATTTTTACGTACGCTTTCATTTTATGATTGCAATTTTGCATTCAATGCTGGTCTAAATTTTGATCACAATTTTTTATTGAAAATTTCAAGAAAATGCAATAAACGGATTATTCAATTTCATGAAGATAACTTTATAAGAAAAAGAAAAAAATTCTATTTTGGGTGTGGTTTAATACGTAAAGTATTGTTATTTCGAGATATTGCGCAACATTGATACAAGGATTACATCACCTTGGTTTGCATTTCCGCAGTTATTTTTTATAATACCAGGGGTTCTCAAGAAGATTTATTATATTTTGTACAGGTATTTATATTTATAACCATTATTTAGTAATTTAAGGCTATAACTAGTTTTTAAGATATATTTTATTTAACCCTATCATTAACTGTTAATAAACATAGTTTGTATGTTTTCTATTTTTTTTACATTTTGGTAGAATTTTTATTGTAAACAACCTCGGTTTAGTTATTCCGAGCATAATTAAAAAATAACTTGGCGTCCGAGATCATTTTCTTAGTGTTACATGGTAGTTATTACATTGATGTTCAGTGGAAGTAATCGAGCAGAAATTGTGGTAATTAAACAAATCAAAAGATTGAATCGGCCTACTTTAAACTACCGACTGAGCCAATATTTTTACTCTTACGGATTCAACTTAGGTTCACGTGTTTTTCCCTGTTTTATACTAGTGCGCCCCTTTTTATTGCGTACATTTCCAAGGATCAAATCAGGGTAATGTCTAAATCATTACCCCAGCAGCATCACGATGGAACGTACTACAAAATTTAGTAAAATTCGCGACCCTAACGACGAGCTAGACGACCCTACATTAATGTTTGAAAGTGCATCTTAAAACACTGTTAAAATATTTAATAACAAAAACTGAAAATCCTTAAGAAACTTACTGTAATTTTTGTTTTAAAGTAGAACTAAAGTCTTGAAGGACATGGTAATAAAATATATTAATAATCTTAAACGAAAATGATTTTACTAATCAAGAAAAAAACGTAACGTACAAATATTTATGGATCGAACAATATTACGAAGGTTTTACAGATGATGATTGCATATTTTATTGATTGCAAATACTCGCCAATATTTTTTTTATTGGCAATTCAGTACCACTTAAATGTCGCTATTATAAATCGTCAATACGAGAACAACAACGACAAGTACAAAAAGTTCCACCCTTAGAGTTCATTACAACTTGTTCTAAATTCGCTTTACATAAATAACTTTAAATAAACATACCTAATTCAATAAAAACATGTTTCGCAAAACTGTTTTATTAAAGATTGCTTTTAGTTAGACGAAACTACTGCATAATATTCCAAACACAATTTAACTAACGATTAATATATGGGTATAGTGTAACATTCTTTAATTAGTTTCGAGGTTCATTAATATAGATTGAATAGTAGCTAATATAAAGGTGAGTCGAGGTAATAAATATTCCCTCACCCATGGTGGGTAAAGTTACTAAATTGATTATTGATTAAACATAAACAGTGCTTAGTAATTAAACCCTAGGCTAAATATAACTATAATACCTTAGCTCTGATTTTCATAATTTTGTTATGTACGTGAGTTTTAATGAGTATAAACTAATTACTAATTATCAACTTTAAAGCGATATTTTACGGTGTTCTACACGAATTAGCAAGTTTACTCTTTTAATGTAAATTAGATTCTTGATTAACTTGACTTTTTAAAAAAAGTTATGCGGTGTAGAGCTAATGGTAATGATGATGTCAAGAATATTTCCACAGAGAGTAAATTATTTGTTTAAATTTTTCAAAAATAATTATTAGACCATGAGCTCACAAAATTCTTGTACACAAATCCAAAGTGGTATTGCTAAACATTAGCTTAAAAGGCTACTTGCCGGCAAAATTAAGTTTTAATATTTTGCGTTTATGTGGACATTATGACACTATAACAGGTGTACTAAAGTTCTAACGTAACCTATTCTTATCTGAAATATGTATACAGGGTAGTCCAATTCTGTACCTCAGAGATAAACTGTACTAAGTCCACTTTTTATCAAAAGTTTTCTGTACCAAGTCACACATGTTTTAGGGAGCTATCAGAAAAAAATGCTTCCACTACCTAAACTATGAGCGTAAGCGATTTGGTAAGTTTGAAATAGTACTAAGTCACAACGGCACTCAGAGATAAACTGTACCATATTGACATAGTATCGCACGATGCTTGTATTATGTCCAATGTTCATGGACTTAGTACAGCGCACGTGATATTTCCGCAGGTTAGTTCTTGTCTGTAGTCGACAAATACGATAATTTCATTTAGTCGTTGACATATTGTATAGATAAACACTGTGCAAAAATATTTGAAACTCTTAAAACCAGTATATCACAAGACGTGCCTAAAAATGTGCTACAAAATAGACATGTTGGGTCGTTTCCTTTGGAGAATCCAAGCCTGGTTGAAGTCCAGAATCAGCGGTTAACGTTGCATCTGATTTTGAACGAGGTAAGTCTATATTCCTGTTTCATTTAATAAACATTAATTATTTTTCAGAAAATGAATCCGTGGGTAACAAAACCCCTGTAGAATTTGTTCACCTTCAGAGCGTTAACATATCTTCGAATATGTGTAATGAGAACCCATTAGTACTTATGGATCAACATGCAAATGATGAATCTTTAAGCGAAAATTCAAATGATAGTTTAAGGGATCCAGATTATCAACAACACACATACAGTGAAGATATCTCTGAAGCGAGTTGTGAATCAAATGTTTATTCTAATTTGCAAGTAGAGCAGAATAATGTTATTCAAGGTTCAGAAAAAGCTTTAAGACTACCACAAAAAGGAAGAAAACGGAAAAGAAATATTGCTAACTGGAAATGTAGTGTCAGAAAACAAAAACGTCTTACTGGTGTGGAGTATGTAACAACCCATTTTGAGTTGTATTAAAATATACCGTAATTTAGGTTCTTCATTCATTTAGTTGTAAATATAAGAAAATTTTATTTATTAATGATTTGTAAGTATGAGGTAGGCAATTTAATTTGCATTTTGGTGTAACTTAAGTGTATATACTTCTTAAAGGTTTATACTTCCACTTCTTTAAACTATTTTTTTTTCTGCTCAATATTTTCGCGCAACGCGTCATCGTTGACTTAATTTTTTGCGCAAATCTTTTCGCGCACGGCTACATCGTCTTATATTCTAGGTGTCCATTTTGTTCACTTCTTGTGGTACGCTGTAGATGCAGGAAGCCATATTTTTTGGGTTTTCTCCTAAATTTTGTGAAAAGTGCCATTGATTTAATGGTAAGATGATTTAACTCGTTATATTAAAAATTAAAACATTTGCACTTTGCAGGCATTTTTTTTTACTTTGAGTTACACTTTTATTACTTTTACTTTTCTATTTTAATTTCATTTTATGATTGCAAGTTTTGCATTCAAAATTTCAAGAAATTATTCAATTTCATGAAGATAAATTTATAAGATGTTACACGTCCAAACCGCACTAGGCGTCGTGTATGCTTACTAATGTAAGCGGGTTGCCAAACCAGCTAACAGGAAGATGGCCGTGGTCGAAATAATAAGCAAAATAAATGATTAATACGCTCAAACACCTTACACCTATATTCACACAGCTCAGTCCGGGAAAATATGTCTCCAGGCGCCACCACAATCGAAACTTTGCTAAAATAATTGTCTTAAGCTGGGTGTTAATTAACCCTACTTGATTGTGGAAAGTAGGATTGTGCTTATATATTTAGTACTACCCAGGTTCTTAGAAACTTTTTGAATACACCTCGTATACCAAAATTTCCAAAACAAAATTTATCACTCAAATTCAACTGCATTCACGTAACCAACAGTTATATTTTCTACGTATCCCTCGTATGCATATAAAGGTAAATTTCTACTTATTAATGAATAAACTATTTCTTCATTCAATGATCGATAATTAATTTTTAAAATTCCTAACCAAAAGAAAATCAATGTCATCGGCTTAATAATTGTTACTCCAATATAATAGTGATAAAGTGCTGCAAAACAGTCAAACGAGAATAATCCTTGAAGGTTTAATATTCCTAACATGAACGATATCTTTTAAATTTAATTTAATTTTTATAATACTTCTGAATCGTATTGGACATTCGTAAATATTTAAGTTCTCAAAACTCCATCTCTTAGTGATACTTAATGAAATTTTAATTAACAGCTGATCCGTCATTAGTGTGTTGCGTTAAAAGAAACTAACATGAAAATTTTTGCAATCAATCTGGAAAATATAACCTTTCAGGTTGTTCATTAATGTTAAAACCAAAATATGCAAAGTTTACATTTAAGTTGTCGAAAACTAGGTCACCAATTAAGTAAACGTCACAAATGTATCTCATAACTGGATAAATAAACAACAGAATAAAAGTTAACGATAAATATATATTGTCCTGTATAAAATAATAAACAAATGTTTACATACACTACACCAGCGTGGTTGAAAAACCACTGTCAATACAAATTTGCGTTTTTGCAAAAATTCTTACTACTAAAACAACCAATACAATATAACTCGAGACCGATTATCTTTTTCGTTCAACAATAATTAATAAAATAAAAATTTACACAACAATACGCAAATAAACACTAATCAAAAAGATAATCGTGCTTATCTGAGTTTTTAAAATTCTTAAATGTAATTCTTACTTAAAAAAAATTGTCCGTTAATCCTTGCTTTTCTTTCTTCTCTCCTCCCGTAAACCAATTATTTGTAGTCCATTTGTATTCCTTAGATTGCCTGAAGGCACATAACAAATACTTCACAATTCCACAACCACTTATTCTTTCTGCACTCGCGATTAGTCCAACTATGCGAGGTTATTACTCCAATAACGTAATAATCTGTACACGTTTGGTTGCCTCTTAAAAGTTTCTCGCAACCTTTAGGACAATTTAGTCCTTCCTTACACAAATCAACTTTTAATGTCATATAAAATTACCTTAACATTGGCTCAATTTACTACGAAAATTTCGTTCACTTAAAGGTGGTCCATAAGTAATTTTAACTAAAGATCATTACAAGCTCGCGCGCCGCACTCAACACTATAACGTAACAACTGTTATCTTTTTATAAATCTGCATACGCACTTTTTCTTGAAGAAAAATAAACTGATTTTATTTTAAATCTCAATTTTATTAATTGTTTTATTTATGAATGTCTTATACGATTCATCCCCTTTCGGGTTACGCAGTTGTTTAAACAATGACTGCCTTCAATATTATTCATAAATATAACTCCAACTTAGTCCATTCTGATTTCACACTTCACCTCGCGCGCGTGTCTCACCGAGCTCTCACCAAAAAGCAAAAAGCTAAAGCTCACGTCAATCCCTGACTTTCCTATCTATACCTTAAGCCATCCATCTTTAAACATGTCTGACTTCCTCGCTATATTCACCAATGGTATTCATTCAAACTTTCTTAGTCCCGACTGATGCTACCCTCTGTACAAACACGCTTATAACTATTATACATCGCCATGTTTGTTTTTACCTGCAAATTTTACCATTACTTCATGGAGAAGCTATTTCTCGTCATCACATTCATTCAGTGGCCACTCTGGACCATTACACAACTTTCAACGTTTATCTCTCACATGCGCTCGTCCTCCTTCCGCAACATTTGCAAAAATAAGTACAGTCTAAGGTCTCAAATCCTATATACTTACACGTATTCTCAAAACTGATTGCACAACATTACGAGAACTTTCTATAATTAACAATTAAACATACCAAATCTTTCTCTTCATATTTTCTAAAACATTCTACACTTATACACTCACATCTTCCGGCCAAGATTACTCCACTATCCTCCAACATTCCATTTCTTATCAAGTAGTCAACAGTAGCAACCATTATCGTCCCATCGACAAATTTCTCTTCACATTTACATTCATCGGAATCTATTTATTCCAACACCAATGTCTCTATAATATTCAAATAGACGTATGTGCATACTGAATGATATTTCTCCTAAATTTCCAGTGGCGTATCACCCACCCACATACATTATGCATATACACAAAAATTTTTTTTCGTTCAAACTCAATACACCCGTACTCAAAACACGTAATACACGTCATTATAACATCCTACATACAGGGTGCGTCAACGCAACCTTACAAAGAAGGAAAATTCCATTTTTGGGTGTGGTTTACTACGTATTATTACCAGATATTGCGCAATATTGGTGCAAAGATGACATCACCTTGGTTGACATTTCCGTAATCGTTTAGTTACCAGAGGTTATTAAAAAGTTTGTGTACAAAATTTTACGAACAGGTATTTATATTTATAACAATTAATTAGTAATTTAAGGCTATAACTAGTTTTAAGATATATTTTATATAACCCTATCATTTTAACTGTTAATAAACATAGTTTGTATGTATTTTATTTTTTACATTTTGATCAAATTTGTATTGTAAACAACCTCGGTTTAGGTATTCCGAGCATAATTAAAAAATAACTTGGCGTCCGAGATCATTTTATTAGTGTTACATTGCATTTTTTTTCTATTGATGTTCAGTGTTCAATGTTCAAGTGATCGAGCAAAAATTGTGGTAATTAAGCAAATCAAAAGATTGAATCGGCCCTACTTTAATTTACCGACTGAGTCAAAGGCATTATTTTTGGTGAATGGTTTGTATGTCGAGTTAGTTTAACGATTTGTTTAGAAAACATTTTTACACTTATTTCTTTATTTCTTTAATTATATTATCAAAACACTTTTATACCTGATACCACATTATTTTATAAGTATCTGTTCAAAAGTAAACCTTGTGAAGATATATGCAGGCTTAAACGTCCCAAAAATATTTCTCAACAAGAAAGGGAGTCAATATTGGGAAATGTTTGGTCACCAACAAAAACAATTTACCACAAACGTCAATTTGTTGCTTCATCTGTACAATTGATGAATATTAAGATACGACATGAGAGAACTGGAGAAAGAACAAATAAAAACGCTACAACAAAAAATTCAATTTCACCTTCAATAAACTCCAAGAGGGCGTTAGGTATCTCGCAAATATTTGTTTCGACAGCACTGTCAAAAAGTGTAGTAGAGGTATGATAGATTCAGATAAGCGTGGAAAAAAATGCCTCCCAATAAAAGTTCAAATGAAGTAAAAGATAGTATAAGAAGTCATATTTTAAAGTTCCCAACCATAAGAGTCTCATTATACAGAGAACGGTCATCAAGAAAATACCTTGATAGTAATTTAAATATTTCTAGAATGTACGAACTTTACAAACAAGATATGTTAGAGCAGAAAATACCGGAAGTTAATATTCCTAAACTATGGTTATATATTGAAATATTTAACAATGAATTTAATTATTCATTTAAACCACCCGACAATGACACATGTGACCAGTGTGATAAATATCTTAGAAAACTGAAGGAGCCTTTAACAGTTGACGAAAGAATGTCCAAACAAAAAGAGTATGATCAGCGTTTGGCTAGCCATAAAAATCCTTACTAAACCGTTATACTCATGGAAAAATGTTTAACGACTCTTATAATGTGTCATTTTGCTGTAACCCAAAATTATTGTAATGCATACAAGGTGTACCAAAAATATGTTTCCTCTGTAGATATTATAGTCGACTACCAATTGTTAATATTGTCAAATGCAGTGTTGCCGAGTTATGAATTTTTTTTAACCATTCAGTCAAAAACATACTCTTTTCAAACTGTTGTATCTCTTTCAATGTTTGTTAATTTATGTGTAATCTAATATTGGCGACATTCCACAACCATGGTCACGCTGATGCAAATCCTCATTTTATGACAATTGTTGACCAGCAACGTAGGTGGAGTGTAAGTGTATGGGGAGGAATAATTGGAGACCACGATATAAGACCTCATATTTTTGATTGACACCTCATTGGGAATGTTTTTCAGTATTTTTTGAACAACGATTTTGATAATCTGCTGGAAAACATACCTCTGCAACTATTGTGAGGAATGTGGGTCCAATTAGATGGATTGCGCTCTCAATTCAGTATTAGAGGCCGCAGTACTCAGAATGTAACATTTCCAGGCCGTTGAATCAGAAGAGTAGGATCTGTTCCGAAGTCTCCAAGGTCACCAAATCTGACTAAATTTAATTTTTTCTATAGGGATATATTAAAGATCTCGTTTAAACAACGCCTGCAATTCTTTAACCGACAGGTTCTTATACAAAAAGAAGTAACATTATTATACTATCGAGTATCAATTATTTCGATTGCTGTTACAGGCTAAATACTCACTAGAGAATCCAGCACGTGAAGGCAATTTGTGCCACGGCATAGCTCAGTGGCGTAGGCAGGGTTTGTACTTAATGTTGTAAAAGGATACTCGTTATAACTCCAAAACCATCAAATTCGAGTAAAAATTGTCAAAAACTGTTAAATACATTGATAGCGAGAAAACATCATGAACAAATCTTAGATTTTAGGAAACCAAAACGTTCACTCAAAAAGAACCTACTATACTATTAAAAATTCTATTCCAAAAATCGTTGCGTAAAGTTCACCTAAATTCCAAAGAAATTCTAAGCTTTATGTGAAAGCCGAAAAATTGCGAATAAAACCCAAAACTCTCTAAAATCTCGCCAAAACTCAACGCAAAAATTATTATCTCAAATAAACAAAAATAAATGAAAATACAATACTTAATTCTTCGATTTAAAACTTAAAATACGTGACAAAATTAAGCGTGATGAAAAATTTATAAAACCCTAAAATTTACGAAACGCCGATCTCGGGATTTAATACCTAAATTCGTCGAAAAATATAGCACATTTTCAAACACATAAGAAACTTTTGGCAAATCAGGTCAATGTCTGCAATCGGTTGGTCGATACCTATAAAAAGTAACTCCAAAAAATATATTCGCACGACTATTCGCAAAACCCTCGTATGCAAAATAAAATAGATATTCGGTTAACGACAGACTTATTCGTAATTCCGTTACGTTATAATCTAAAACTTATTTTAAAATGACTTGTTACTTCACAAAAAAACTTTTATTACTTCAATAACACGGGTTGCAATCTAAATGAACGATACATGGAGGTTGTCACTGCAAAATTTCTTAATAAAACAGTCATAAACATTAACAATGATCATACATTAGGGCATTTAGATATTAAATTTTAGTAAAGTTACATGAAGATATTTCGCAATTCCAAAACAGGAAACCTAAAGAAATAATGATCAAATTCGGTCAGCGCTTGCAAGGCCATTTTATCAGTAACTACATTTCAATCAATACAATGGAAATAATAAGGATATCGGTAACATAAATTTTTATATACTTGCACGATATAATGCACAACATTGCACAGATAAAAAATTCAAAATCTTAGGATATAAATCGTGTGAAAGAATACGCTTGTTTCTAAAATTGTCTGAAGGGTTTTTGTATAATAATTTTATACGAAAGCCAGCGAATGCAACCTCTACATAAACACAAGAAGAAAACACCTTATTATTGTCCCCAAAAAAATAAATAAAATTTACCAACAACAATACTACAACATAATCGGTCGGATAACGGGTTATAATCGTTACTTTAACCAAAAGCGTACAAATTACTAATCTTTCATCTTATTTATCGGTAATGCATAAATATTTCACCATAACTGTGGGTATTGCGTTAATCACAAAGTGTTCCTTAACATTTGTTTTGGCAGCGCGATATACGGGAAACTACCGATAGAAAATAACTCGAGGATGTGGTGAACCAATATATTATCCCACTTAATGGAAACGGAGATCACTTACTCTACGGCAATTCTATACACCCCCAGTATGTGCGATAACCGAAAACGAACAAAAAAACGTGAGTCCTGCTCGATACGGCATCTCTAACAGAACTAATTACTACCTTATTCAGAATTCGTCATGTTCTGTTATAACCTTTTCCATCATACTTAAATCTTCAATAGCCAATCATAAGAACAGGATTACTTAAAATTTTAAATTACGCCAAAAACGAATGAACTCGTAAGCCGAACTGAAGAAATTACATCATGCTGCAAACTGCATGCCTAAAAGGTGTCTCAAGTAACCTGATATGCCTAAAATAACGAACCTCAACTATAATGAACCTTAAACTAGCGTATATAAAATCCAACTCTTTGTTGAAAACCAGAACCTAATAAAAAAAAAACGGCAGTCTAACAGCTTACAATTTAAGCTCACAACAGATTTATTTACACAAAAACTCTTCTAACGTTAATCTAATCATAAACCCCAGTATCACCTGTGAGTGAAATGTAGTTTTACAAATAACAATTCCATTTATAAGTGTCTCAAAACCAAAAGAAAAAGGTGATCAAATAAGAGCTCGCAAAAATTTTGAACTCTTAAATTGGAAATTAAAAAGAAATAGAACAAAACAAACTCTCTTCCGTATGATCCTTAAAATTTACACAGAGGGTGACATTGCCTATGAAGATGTTCTCTGTAAATTTTTGGAGAAACCTTAATATTTCAAAAGTATATTGAGATAGATACGGTAAACTGGTATTTTCTGAATGAGCACACTTTAAGCGTTCCAACGGCAAAATAATATACAGGGTATTGTATTTTAGAAATGCAAGTAAAATGGAAGTGAATGTAGATATGTTCAAAAAGAAATTTTGGACACCCTGTATAATAGAATTCAAAAGTAAAGATAGTTCAAGGTGAACTAGGCCATTATTAGATTACACGTAAACTTTTCAGGGAAATTAGTGAACAGCAGTTTGAAAAGAGTATGTTTTTGACTTAAATTTTTAATAAAGATTCTAACTTGGGAATACTGTATCTGACAATCTTACAAATTTTTAGTTGAATATACAACCTACATTCGCTTCATTTGCCACATAAATAACTAAAGTGTTCTATTTAAGAAAAATATAGTTTTCGATATTAGTCTCTTTTGGTACACTCTGTATTCTTGAGAATAATTTTGAGCTGTAAAAGATTCATTAAGAAAATTATTTCATAAATACAATTGTTTAGTAACCATTGACCGACGTGTGCGTATTGCACTACTTGGTATAATTAAAGGTAATCTGCATTTTTACCAGTAGCTTGTGAATCAAGTCACCGGATAAATCATACAAATTGAGCTACTTGTTTCACACATAAAAAGACTTATCAACAGTGTCGAATTTTAGAATTGAATGCAACAATAAGACTAAACCTAGACATTTAGCTGTATGTGGAAATAATCATAAGCTATCTTAATATTGAATTATTTCTGATTAATGTAGTGTGATGGTTACTATACTCAAAACCTAATGCGGGCTATTTCTCCTCCTTGTTACGTATTTCAAGATAAGCTATATGCCATTTATACGTATAAAGACATGCGGATGTACCGGGTGGCCAACTACGAACGGCCGTCGGCCATATCTCAGGAATGGATTACAGCACAGGTTTAGGAAAAAAAATTTTATTACAAAAGTGCCGTCGAGAAACGCCTGGAAATTATTTTCAGAATTGTAGGTCCACCGCTAGAGGGCCTATTTGACCGTTAAAATTTTAAAAAGCAAAATTTTTCAAAATTTACTGAATTAAGGGGCATATTAAATATTATAATCAGATTCCTCGACAAATTCTGCATATTTTTTATTTGACAAGTTTTAGTCTATCTCTTCAAATAAGGGGAGAGTGGGAACCTTGTTACGAAAAAACGCCTTTAGTTCAGGTTCTGCTTGACCGATTTTAATAAACTTGATGTTGTTTGAAAGAGCTTTTGTTAAACAATAGAAAATTTGTAAATTTGAAGCAATCTGATTAATAACATAAATGCTAGAGGGCTCTGTTTAATATTTTTTTAATATTGTGTTTTCTCTTTACAATTTTAAATGGAAGCATAAACATTTAAGTAGTTCTTTCAAAAGTAGACTAAATTAGTAATAAAACAGTAAAAACTGCAAGTCGATATCTTTTTCCTATTCTGAGATATCGTAAGAAACAGGTAAATGGCGGGAATTGTTTTTACAACGTCTAGTAGGCTAGTTCGCGTTAACGGAAATTATTAAATTTAGCCTGGATGAAAAAATCTTACATTGGTCTGCAGTAATTTAAACTGTTATCATACTAATGTTATGGTTGCCGCTAGTTACCTAAATGTAATGCTGTTGCTACTAACAATGAGAACAAATTATAAAATAATAATGTGATAAATCTAACATTTTTTTAATTATGTAAGAATGTTATATTTGTTTTCAAGCGATCAAAAGCATAAAATATCAATAAAAACCGATATTTGCCCAGCAACAACAAATACAGTTTGTATATATATATATATATATATATATATATATATATATATATATATATATATATACAGGGTGTGATAAGGAAGGATCCGGTAGCTCAGTGGAATAAAGGAGTGGCGTGTTATAAATTTATAATATATATATATATATATATATATATATATATATATATATATATATATATACAATTGAACTTCTCTATTTGGTGGATAATGGTTTGGATATTAAAAATAAAAAAAACTGTTTATATAAAAATTGTACATAGTCGAGTTTTCTATCACGTAAAAATATTTTTGAGTATACAGTATTTCATTCAGCCCAGGCGCAACCAAACTTTTTTATTTTAAATAGAACACCCTGTATACTGTAGCATACTTGATTCTTCGTTTCATTTTAGATCAACTTTATGTATCACATGTAAGGTCTAAAATGAACTGTTTCCGACTGATTCGTTTTTTTTTTGTAAAGATTGACGTCTGTTGCAGTCTTTAAAAAATCGAATATCTCAGGAACTGTGTAACTTAGAGAAGTGTGGTTTGAACTATCAGATTAAGTATGAATTGGGCAATCTTTTCCATCTGTGGAAAATAGTACCGAAGACAGGGGGTACGATATACAGGGTGCCGAATTTTTATCCATTACAATCCCTATAACTAACTTTAACCGTTTTATTGTTATTTTAAGTTTTAGTATGATTTTATCAATTTTTCTGGTATACGACGTGGTAGACGTTTAAAAAAAAGGTTTTCAATTGGCATATCTCTTTGTGATCAAAATTTTTTTCAAATGAATTTATCTACTGAAGTGGTAGACATAACTTTTATGCCTGGCGATGCCAAAAAAATGGTTTATTGGCATCAAGAATATACAAAGAAAGATTCCCAGATAGAAGGCACACACAAGAAAAATTGTTTCAACAGGAAATGTAAAATACACAGCTCATAACCGAAATAAAGCAGTGACAAATGAAGAAAATGAATATAGGGTGTTGGCTACAGTTATTAATGACCCACAAGTTAGTCAATGAACATTAAGTTCTTGTTTGGAAATTTCTTCTAGATCAGTTGGTCGACTGTTAAAGAAAAATCATTTCCATCAATATAAAGTGCAACTACATCAGGAACTACTAACAGCCTATTATGAGTCACGTGCAAATTTCTGTCCGTTTCTGATGAATAAACTTCGAACGGAACCCCAATTTTACAATTTCGTTTTGTGGACAGATGAATCTACATTTAATGATGGGTTAGTTAATGGGCACAATAAATGTCATCGACAAAATAAGTGGTCTGTTAATGTTTGTGGTGGAATAATTGGTACTCAGATTATTGCCCCACATTTCTTTAATGGCAATTTCTTGAATACCACGTTTAATGAATTGTTAGAAGATGTACCTTTAATAATAAGACAAAACATGTGGCTGCGAGACAATTATTAAAAGAACGATTGTATGATCGATGGATAGGTAGAGGGGAATCGATTGCTTGGCCGCCAAGATCGTCAGATTTAAATCCCTTAGGTTTTTTCTATAAAGTTATCTAAATAATCTGGTGTATCGGGAACCACCAACTACTTCTGACAACATGAAACTGCGCATAACACAGGCTTTCAGGCAGATTACGCCAGAAATGTTAGCGCGTGTACAAATTTCTTTTCGAACGAATACGCTTATGTTTACAAAGCGAAGGGGCCCACATAGAACAGATACCTTGAACCTTTCATTAGTATAATTTTGTATATTTTTTTTAAAACCCTTAATCCTAGTTTTGAAAATTTTCAGAGAATAAATATTTTTCATTTGTTTAAACGCCTACCGCGTCGTACGCAGCAAAAATTGTGAAAATAATACTAAAACTTAAAATAACACTAAAACGGTTAAAGTTAGGTATAGGGAATGTAATGGATGTTTGATAGAGAACGAATAAAAAAATGTATAATACATGTTAGGGTTCTATTTAAAAAAACGGAGTTAAGTATGTTTGAAAATTTTAAAATTTGGCGCTCTCTATTTGGTACCTCCATTTTCCATAGATGAAAAACTTTGGCCAATTCATGTTTAATCTGATAGTTCAAATCGCAGCTCTCTAAGTTACGCAGTTCCTGAGATATTCGATTTTTTAGAGACTGCAACAGACATCAATCTTTACAAAAAAAATCGAATTAGTCGGAAACAGTCCATTTTAGATCTTACATGTGATACATAAAGTTGATCTAAAAGGAAACGAAGAATCAGAATATGTAATAAATACAGGGTGTTCCGTTTAAAATAAAAAAGTTTGGTTGCGCCTGGACTGAACGAAACGCCCTGTATACCAAAAATATTTTTACGTGATTTGCAGCTTGGTCCAATGTTTCATGTAAAGCTTCAAACATTTGCACGTAATCACACTGAAGTGACGTGCCAGTAGACCAGCAGATCGGTCAACGATCTTACTTATTCTTTTTTTATGTTACGCTAAATCTTAATGAAAATTATATCTTAAAACAAAATTATATAAAAAAAAACTCAACAATAGCAAATAATCTAATAGAGAAAACTCTCACAAATTGTTACATTAAATCTTTCATCAAAATAAAAAAAATAATTGAGCGTTGCCGCTGTCAAGTTGCGTAAATCAACAATTTCCATAAACAAATAAATCCTAGGTAACGTGAACGTAATCAAAGAATCTTATCTTTTAAAGTTGGTACCACGTAAATAATAATAACATGGTGACAATGGAATGAGGTTACGTATATTGTTACACTCAGTAACGAAATAATACTCCCAAATTCATTAACGCTATTCGTATGTTATGATAACAATAAAAATTAAAGTAAACAATCATTTGTCAAAACACAGTTAATTAACTTGCTGAAGGGAGTAAAATGCAATCTTTCTCCGTAAAATCTTATAATTAAATCGGAGTGACTCTTGCAAGATTCAAATTCTAAAAATTATCTACCTTAAGTACCTTAAATTTTAATTAACACCAAAATGCATAATAACATTATCGTCGAAAACGTAAATTTGATAAATTTTCGGAATACGTAAATTTGTATACAGTATCCAGAATAAGATAAAAATAAAGCACAATATGAGATGATACAATACAGGGGTAAATATACTTTTGTAAAATTAACTTAATCGGCTGAAGGGCTCTTATGCAAAACTATACACAAAAGAAATCGTATTCACCCGCCTTACAAATACAAATAAACCTGTTTTGTTAGTGATTATAGTAATCGCCAACAAAAAAACATAAGAAGGTAATTACCTTAATTCTCACAATTGATCACTTTAAGCTCTCTCTTTCCTTTGTACAGCGGCATAGGTAATTTCTCGTGCAATTGGCCCTTTTGGTAATTGAACGTTGGACACCAATACTTTTTAATTTTACGGACGCGGCTGACAGTATGGGAAATTCAGTCGTCAAATTTCAACGAACCGTCGATGTTTGAATATATTAACCCAAATTTAGTCACGACAATATTTAAACCAAAACAGGTTCATTACTAATTATTATTATTACTAATAATTGTAGCGATATTACATTAAAGCAATTTATTTTATTTGTTTGAACAGCTGTGATCGCGGATGAACCATTGTGACACAAAAATAATGATACGGAACTTACATATATGAATCCTCAAAAAGGGCGATTTTATTCCAACAGTGAGGAAATAGCACTAACATTAAGCACTGATCCTCTTCGGTGACCCTGTAAATTAATGTCACTTCTGACTATCGAAACGTGACACAAGAATGGTCCCTGAGATGGCTGAATACTATTCAAGATCCACACAAATGTGAACGGGAAAAGCTTTCCCACGATAGCTTCAAATTACTTCGGTAGAACATAAGTAAATTCAGATCACATCAGGTACTCAGCGTCCCAACCTCTTTCTTCTACAGCTTGACGTCGACTACCTAACGAAAACAAACTCCCCGTTTCCTCATAAGGTCACGTCATCTTTTAGTCGTCGCATAAAATTTTCCATGCCCAAATTACATAGTGAGTAATTCTGGGGAAAGGAACAGTCTTGATACCTAGAACTTAGTGACGCACATACTTCCTGTTTCTCAATAACAGGCCGTGCTGTTTAAATAAATTTTCTATACTCTCCAACAACTTCATACCCATACATATTAGGTTACTTAAAAGTCTTTTCAACCATCGTGAAATTTAATTCCTTTCATAAAGTAATTTTAACTACTGAGAAATAATTTCCAATGATGTAATTTCAACTCAAGCTATACTCTATTTACCGCAACTATTAAACTCCAATATAAAATCCCTTTTATTACTTTGCTCTCGCCAACGCGTGTAAACGTAATCTTAATTTAGAAACTTCAACCTATTTACAAGGAAACCGAAAAACATATGTGCCATTCGCACAAAATTGGGTTCTATACCCTACTCCAATTTGCATAAATCAAATATCGCCAAATAAAGTAATAGTTGTAACTAAATTCCAAACTTTATACTCGAATAATACCAAAAATTTTCAATACGACAAAACAAAGAATTTCCCCCTGCAATTTCTACATATATTTTAAATATCTTAATATTCGGAAAAATCTACGACAAATTTCATCCCCGCGAGACAAACCATTAACTGCTTCCGCCGTACCTCATCGTGGACTTTTTCAATTTACGCGTATGTCGTTTTGCTTACATAACCCTCCAGCTACTTTTTAACGTCTGACTGGTAGAGTTCTTGGAGCGGACTTAGGACCATTCTGTTTCGCCTATCTTGACGATAATGTGATCACAACTCCTACTTTTGAAAAGCATATGGAAGATCTCTCACTGATTTTTCAAAGTTTCCGCACTGCTGATTGACTCTCAGACAGCACAAATGTTATCTGTCATCCAAAACTTGTCGAGAACGAGGACGAGTTGTTAGGAGATCCAGAATGAATGCTATACCGGTTCCAAAGTGTGTTTACCGATATTCGACAAATACTAGGGATGACGAGTGCTATAGACGTTTTATTACAAATTTTTCTTCTCTTACTGCTCCGCTAAGTGCGATCACTAGAAAAAATTCCCCTTTTGTGTAGTTTTCTGAATGCCGCAATCGACTCTTTAAAGAAATGTTTAATATCTGCTCCTATTCTCTTATCCTCTTGTCGTTTCTTTATTCAAATGGATGCCTCAGACTTTGGTTTGGGTACAGTGTTGGGTCAACAAACTCTTGAGAGTAAACAGGTTATTAGCTATATAAGCCGTTCTTCACCAAAAACGGAACGTCATTATTCTACGACGGAGAAATAATGTTTGATGGTGCTATATGCTATGAAAAATTTCGGCCTTACATTGAAGGTACACACTTCTCAGTTATAACTGACCATTACCCACTAATCTGGCTAAATCGGTTACAGAATCATTCAGGATGATTGGCACGTTGGACAACTCGTATCCAAAAATATGACACGTACACGTACATGCTAACGCAATTAGGCTTTGTGTTATGTCAAATGTCGAATATTCTATCAGTTATGTCACTACAAGGAGTACCAACTGCAATTTAGTATTATTTGTGCCGGCATAGGCCGGAAGACGCAAAGTTTCCAAACGCATTTGCGGTCTGCATATGCCCTATTACAAAACTAAGGCACAACAAATATATTTTCGACGACTTATGTGTTCTTGAGTATATAAAATGTAAATTATCCATGAATTTACTGCTGCTAAATCAAGCTTGTTGAAAAATACTTGTAGAGGCCACCTCCAGGAACGATTTGGTTGTATGATTGTTTGCCATTTGGTCCAAAACTTCTACCCCATATTTAGTATTGTAGATTTTTACGGTTTCTGGTAGTTTCTTCTGACCCTCATCAATCGTTGGAAATTTGTGGATACTACTGAATACACACATGTTTCGATCTTTTAATAAATACATTTATGAATTCTGTGTAAAAAACCTTACCAAATGCAGCTTTTAGTTTTTCAATATTTTTACCAAGATACTAGGGGTGTTCTAAAATTTCACATTTGCAAAATCACCCTATATCACAGAAAAAGAAAACTGGGAATGTTTTGTTTGATTATTTTGTCATTTCACAAGTAGCACAGTGGTGCGAAAGCCGCAACTTTCTATCTTTTACAGAAACCCCCAATCACATCGAAAATGGGCCACTATGCACACAGATCAGTTCTTATTCTTAGGCTACACCATTGATGAATATGTGTGCAAGCATTCAACGGCCAAATTCTATATTGTAAGGGAAAACGTAAATAGTGTCAAAGAAGTAAGCAAATACACGCAATCCATACTTCCTCTAGGTTACGCCATTGTGTATTAGGCGAAGCAGATACAAGTACTAATTGCAAGTTTGATTTAACACAAACCACAATACATTTTGCGTATTTACGGCAACAGTTGCTTCGGTAAGCCGAAAAAGTTACAGTTCACATAAAAACTAAATAATAGAGGTAAGTGTAAGTAAAGCAGTAGTGTAACGTACGATTTTATATTAGCCAAAAATGTATGTGTATTACACAAACTTCAGCCTCCAATTTTGCACTAACAAATTATGCTTTGAGTGATTTCATAGTTAATAACATCGCGTTATTAACTTATTCAGCTGTAACTGAACAAGGGTGAGGTTTTTATATACAATAGCTATAAAATTAAATTAGACATTTAAAAAAACCCTACACAACGGAAAAATTCCCAAAAATTGAAAAAATTGCATGAATAAAGAACACTCTCGGTCAAGTCACCATTCGATACAAAAAAACACGACTTCGCATAATAAGAATAAAAAGTCCTTGCATCAATTAGAAAAGAGCTGATGATCTCCAAACGGGTGAACATATTTTCTTAAATCGTATCTCACACACCCAACTCCCTTATCAAACAAATAAAACAAATCAAATTCGGTAGGTCCGTTTGAGAGCTACGATGCCAAAGACAGATACGCAGATACACGGATACACAGATATACAGATACACGGATATACGGATACACGGACACACAGATACACGGATACACGGATACGCGGATATACGGATACATGGCTACACGGATACACGGATACACGGATACATGGATACACGGATACATGGATACATGGGTACACGGATACACGTATACACGGGTAGAAGGATACGCGGATACGCGGATACACGGGTACACGGATACACGGATACACGGATACACGGATACATGGATACATGGGTACACGGATACACGTATACACGAGTACAAGGATACACGGATACGCGGATACACGGGTACACGGATACACGGATACACGGATACAGGGATACACGGATACAGGGATACACAGATACCAGATACCAGATACACAGATACACAGATACCAGATACCAGATCACAGATACACAGATACAGATACACAGATACACAGATACACGGATACACGGATACACGGATACGATACGGATACACGGATACACGGATACACGGATACACGGATACACGGATACACGGATACACGGATACACGGATACACGGATACACGGATACACGATAGGATACACGGATACACGGATACACGGATACGGATACGGATACACGGATACACGGATACACGGATACACGGATACACGGATACACGGATACACGGATACGGATACGGATACACGGATACACGGATACACGGATACACGGATACGGATACACGGATACACGGATACACGGATACACGGATACACGATACACGGATACACGGATACACGAGATACACGGATACACGGATACAGGATACACGGATACACGGATACACGGATACACGGATACACGGATACACGGATACACGGATACACGGATACACGGATACACGGATACACGGATACACGGATACACGGATATACAGATATACAGATACACAGACACACAGATACACAGATACACAGATACACAGATACACAGATACAGAGATACAAAGGTACACAGATACACAGATACACGGATACACGGATACACGGATACACAGGTACACAGATACACAGATACACAGATACACAGATACACAGATACACAGATACACAGATACACAGATACACAGATACACAGATACACAGATACACAGATACACAGATACACAGATACACAGATACACAGATACACAGATACACAGATACACAGATACACAGATACACAGATACGATCAGATACACAGATACACAGATACACAGATAACAGTATACAGATACACAGGTATACAGATACACAGATACACAGATACACAGATACACAGATACACAGATACACAGATACATAGATACGCAGATACACATATACACAGATACAGAGATACACAGGTACACAGATACACAGGTACTCAGATACACAGATACACAGGTACGCAGTTTCACAGATACAGAGATATGCAGGTACACAGATACAAAAATATACACGTTGAACTTATAATACCCATTTTCTCATTTGTCGGCTTTTGAAAATAACTTATTTTGGATAAAAGCTTATTTATACATTTCACAGGTAATGCTCTTATAATTTATTATTCATTAATTTCGTTTTGGATGGTTGAGTAGAAGTTCGGCGCAGAGATATCAATGTGGTTGTTTTACATTTTGCTGATTTCTATATTTTACAGTTATGTAACATCTTTTGGGATAGGTTTGAACTTTGTAAAAGGTTCCGTGAGTTTATTTGGGGTATAAAAGAAGGAATTTGGGCTGTAACGTATTCTGTAGGTACAGAATTACCAACGTTGTTTTGTTTTTATTTTTGGTAGCTAAGAGGACACAAATTTTACTTATTTTACAGTCGGCTATTTATGCGGATGCTGAGGTAGTATCCTCCCCTTAGAGCCCCAACTCCGTTCCTTCCGATCTTATCCTGACTGGTTAATCCCACCCTGCATTCATACTTAATGTATGTATGTTGGGTATCTATGGCTGTAGCTGAAGAAGCTTGGAAAGTTCAAGTAGCTTGCTCTTTCCCTTAGAGAGGGGATGAAATACGTTGCCTTTTCCTCGTTCCTTTTTCCAAACGAATGTAAATAGACTAAATAATTTCAAGGTTTACGGATGAGGCATCCTGATAGCAGACTCAATTGGCATACACGGCCCAAATAAAGGTAAAGACAAGTACCATATTGGCAGTGTTTAGGAGTATTTTGCCAGTGGCCTAGTGGCAGTTTGCCCTATTAGTAGTAATTAAACCAGTCGAGTACAGCACCCAATAAATTCAACTGTATTGACATCTGTCCCTTTAATCAGGATCAGAAGGTACTGGGTAGGCAATTTAATCAACCACGTAAATTGTGATTGGTGTCAAATAATTAGATTAATAAAAGCATAATTAAAGCTAATAATTCAAATTAAGAGTAAAATGCAACGCAATGTAGTACAAAGTATTTAGAAGTTTGTTTTTCTGTAAAACACAATAAACCACTAACCGAAATTTAAACAAATTGAAACTGTAATTACAGCAATAAAAAATATTGATTATATGAATCAAACTTCACATTCATGAATTATCGAGGTAATAAATTTATACAAGCTTAATCATTGTGAATATTCATAAACCTGTTATGCAATATTGGAGAAATAATTTACAAATAATTTAAGTAACAAGAATATTTCTAAATTAATTGATTAAAGCACTTTAACAAGCTTTGTAATGCAAAGTATCATTTATGAAATGAATTACAGTTTTAAAAATATTATATTATAACACTAAAAATTACAAATATTGTAACTACTCTGTAAATTAGGCTTCAGTTTTTACCTTTGTAGCGTACTAAATTCAATACCACGGAAAGATAAATAAATATTATCTAACATGTTTAAATACCTAAACAATCATCATCAGGGAACGACTGAGGTAAGTCCTGTGTTCCTCCTATCTTATTTCTTGCTTAAATGCATATATAAGTCAACTAAACATTTTTGAAATTTGAATTGACAAGGTATGTCTATGAACAACTACGTTAAATTTTTTCATATTATAGAAAAGAAAATGATGGATAATTCCAGAGTTTAGAAGACGTGTAAAGGAGTGTAAATTGCGCTCGTTTGGTACAAATGTGAATAAGCGAAGGTGGTCCGATGTATTGTCAAATAATGTAATTCTGCAGCACAACAGCCATTGTAATACCAATAGCACAATTACAAACTTAAAAACGATTCTTCAATATCAAAAGATATGGAAGGAACATTTATAAGCCTAATCGCTCGTGTTGATTACTGCTAAATGTATCAAAAACTTATTGGGGGCACCAACCTAGAAGTACAAATTATCTTCTTCATTTATTAACCTATAGTTTGACAGCTCTAAATATTTACACACTTAATCTAAGCGAACAGCGGTACAACAACAAGACACAAACACACGCACGCACGCACGAACGCGCGCGCACGCGCGCATACGTGCACAAGCGCACACGCACACACGCACACACGCATACACGCACACACGCACACCCGCACAAACGCACACAAACACACACGCACACACGCACACACGCACACGTTTAATCCTAATCATCACCTTTTAACCTCTCACCTCTGTGACCATTACATTATCCGCAATGTTATTTTACCTTTTAATTAAATAGGCTAAATTGTAATGGCTTCCAACCATACATCCAGCTCCTCTGACAACAGGGGTGTTCTGGAATTAAACACCGCATCTTTTGATAATTCCCGGTTTAAAAACAATGCACGACTATACTCTAATGTTGCATCAAATTATTCTTTCCCTAAGAAAGATCAAGCGGTTATATTTCCAGCAATTGATGGACTTATTGTCAAGGATTACGTTTTAGCTTCCGGAAAAATAATCAGTCCTAAAATATCCTTTTGCGTCAAGGATGAGCAATAACAGAATTTGTATTTATTTGTCTTCAAAGGAAATCGTAAATAATTTTATAGAAGAATTTGGGGGAATTGATGTAAACGAAATCTTTGTACCAGCCAGAAAATTAATACTTCCAGCAAAAAGGATAGTTTTATCTAATGTTCCGCCCTGTATACCTCATGACATAATTGAAACGGAATTGAAAAGATTAATTTGAAGTTAGTTTCTCCATTATCATTTATTGGCGCAGGTATAGGTTTGCAAGATTACTTACATGTTTATAGCTTTCGACGTCAAGTATTTGTTGCCAATGACAGTGAAAGTCAAAATGTACCAACATCTATTCTAATCACCTTTGAAGATGAAGACTACAGAATTTTCCTTTCGGATGAAAAAGTTACGTGTTTTAAATGTAAAGAAGTTGGTCACATAGCGTCGAAATGTACGTATGTTGATACATTACCAGACATTCGAGTAAGTAATATAAATAAGCGTCCTTATCCAGCAACGACCTTAACATCCCACACAACTCATGTACAAGATCTAGATGAGATCGATATTCTACCAGAAGACAGGAATATAGAGATTAATGAAATTGAATTCAGAGAAGATATAAGTAGCCAAGAATCTGTAAATGAACTGGTTAGTTTTGTCACCCTAGTCAATCTAGTATTAAACCAAAAACAAAAAACAAAGGCTGGATAAACAACCGGTTGCTGAAGAATACGAAGAAATCAAAGATATTTGGAAAGAAAATAAAGAGCACGCATTAGACTACATTACGTTCTCAGATTTTTTAAATCGCGTGAAAGGTTGTAACACTCCATTAGAAATGGCAAGGGAGTATACAGAAAATGTCGACCAAATAATTTACTTAATAAAACAGGTTATTCCCAAGTTTTCACAAAGAAGCACAAAAGAACGATGCAAGAGGTTAATAAACTACATAAAAAGAGATTTAAGTAGAGAAGGGATACCAACATCACCGATAGACTCTCCAGGAGGATCGTTGGAGCGCAGTTCAAAAGACAGTTCTGACAGCATTCTTCATTAAACACTTTATCAATGGAAAGTTTAAAAGTAATTACTCTTAATGCTAAAAGTTTAAGGAATGAATTTAAATGTTTTGAATTAACCACGTTTTTAGATGTAAATTCGCCAGATGTTATCTTGCTTCAAGAGTCTAATTTTTCAGATTTACCTGCTGCTCTAAAATGTTCACCCTACGTTTTCTATGTAAATAAGCACATCACTAACTATAGTGGCACACTTATAGCGATCAAGGGGAACTTAAAAGCTAACGTAATCGAACACACCGTGCTAGTCGAGCCGTATGCACAAAAATTAGTAGTCTCCATGAAGAATACGAGATGGACCTTACTTAATGTTTATGTGCCACACAACATCAATTCAGCCACACAAATTTTATCAAAATTAAATGAAATAGTCAGTACTATAAAAATAAATAACAATACAATCATGGGCGGCGATTTTAACTGCACCGAAGATCCTCGGAAGGATCGACATGGATCGATAGAAAGGAATCGAATTTTCAAATAATTTGAGTTTTTCTTTAGGGAAGCCAATCTCGCAGATTGCTGGCGATTTTTCATAACGGGAAAGGAGGTTTTACACATTATGTAAGGCAATCCAAATCAGCCTCTCATCTCGATAGAATATACTGTTCTAACAACTTAATTCCTTCATTAAGATCAGCTAGGATTCACAGTTCTTTCTCAGATCATATGGCACTTTCTGTTTCATTTGCTTTTCCACCACGATCAACCAAACACCCTATTGGAAATTCAGTAATAATTTACTTGAAGACAACAATTTCATCGAAGCCATGAACACTTTTCTGTTGTCGGAATGCACTACCAATATCGACAATGGTACAATAGTATCTTGGTGGGATCAACTCAAACTGAAGATTAAGGAAGTCGTTATCCTCTATCAGAGACAGACTAAACAAAAGAAATACCATGACATTCAAAACTTAAATAAGCAATTACAAACATTCAACCAAGACAACGGAAATGGAATCGAACAGCAACACATAAACGATTTAATCGAAAAACAAAAGATGCATACCATCGAGTAAGCGAAAACACTTAATGGCAACAAAGTATGAAACGCTTGTTCAATGCGACCGCCCAACATTGAACAAAAAAATAAAATCAGTTTTCAAACCCCTTACGAATTTGAGACACGAAGATGAAGTTATCGAAAATCCTTTGGAGCTATGTAAAGTGGTAAATGGCCATTTTCGAAAAATATATGGCAAAGAATCGATAAAAGTCAAAAAATCTAGTTCGTTGTACGAAAACCTTAATACACTATCTGAAGTAGAAAGGCGAGACACGGACCGACCAATTACTGTAGACGAATTAACTATAGCGCTTAAGGGCTTAAACAAAAATAGCGCCCCAGGTATAGATGGATTAACGGTTCAATTCTATACGTGTTTCTGGAACATTTTGAAAAGTTAATTCTATCAAATGACACAAGCGACAATCAAAATGAAACAGTTACCCAAATCAACATCGAAACCAGTAATTGCGCTCTTACCAAAGAGGGGCGACTTAATGGAATTATGTAATTGGCGACCAATATCTTTATTGACTACTGATTACAAAATACTTTCAAAAACCTTATCTGTAAGATTATCGAATGTCATTTTTACGATTATTTCACCTGATCAAAGTTATGCTGTTCCATATAGATCAATGTACGACACTATACATCTTCAGAGAGAAATAATAAACTATGCTAATCGAGAAAAAGCACCGTTGGCAGTTGTCAACTTAGATCAGAAATCTGCTTTTGATAAGATCGATCATGATTATCTATTCCACGTGCTCAAGACGATGAATTTTGGTAATGGTTTTATAAACTGTGTCAAGTTGCTGTACACAAAAACACTATGTCATATAAGGGTAGGTGCATTATTAACAAGCGCTATAGAGTTTCAAAGCGGAATTAGGCAAGGTTGTCCTTTATCAGGGCCACTTTTTTCTATTGCTTTTGAGCCTTTCCTGTCGTTATCTCGGTCACTGCTAAAAGGATTCCTTTTTCCCAGTTCTCCAACACCTACTAATATAAAAGTGAGTGCTTACGCGGATGATGTCACGTTCTTAACTTCTAATAATGACGATTTTCAAGTATTGGTTAGTTGTTATAATATATACGCGGAACAATCGGGGGCAGAATTAAATCTGAAGAAATGTAACGGTTTTTGGGCAGGCGCGTGGAAGAACCGAAAGGATGCCCCACTTGGGATTACTTGGTCAATCCATATAAAAGTATTAGGGATCAAGTTATCGAATGATTCTCATCAAGATTCAATTCAATCCTTCAACGACCTCTCACACGACCTGGACAATAATAAAGTGGCAAAGAAGATTACCTTCAGTGTCAATTATAGGGCGAAAAACCATCGTGAATCAGTTCATTGCACCAAAACTATGGCACACTCTTCATTGCCTACCCATAACGCATCAACAACAACTTTGTTTACAAAGAAAGATTAATAACTTTATTTGGAAAGGGAATTGGGTTTCTCAAAATCATTTATGTCTCCCCATTCGACAAGGAGGACTAGGGGTCGTTCTCATTCCATCAAAAGTAAAAGCTATAAGAATATGGCTGGCAGAAAAGTTAATAAGCACTAACGTGAAAAAGAAATGGCAGATTATTGTTGATCACACTTTAAGGGAAGCAGATTCTCTAGGCTTAACTTGGCAGTGGTTGTTTTTAGAAAAAAGAATACCACAAAAGCATAGTCTATCTGATTTTATTATGGATGTAATTAAGACTACTCAGCAATCCGACCTTAGTATCAAGAATTTCGACCATTCAAAAGTTCCAACATTACAGTCTACGTTATCCCCCCGAACGATTCCACCAATTTTTACAGCGGTTTGGGAACAAGCAGGATTCATTAAGATAAGCGATTTTCGATCTGGTGGTACATGGCTACAAGAATGCCGTTTACTTGAACGTCTACAAACACCGTGTGAAATATTGGAAAAGGAATTGGTAAACCATTACAGGAGGATTAAAGCTACCTTTAACGAGTGGTTTATTGAACATTTTTGGTTTTCAAGTACCAGAATCGAGATCACGAATTAAGCTCTAACTCACGGAAAAAGCTGCAAAATAAACTAACAGCGAACTTTTTCCAACTGCAAGACCAGCAGATATTAACCACTTACTGGTCACAAAGTACCACACATTGGCAAACTATGTTTAATAGTTTAACAACCGGACACGTGTCTGAAATAGCATGGAGATTTTCAAAAAATCGGTTGGCTGATCCAATTTTTCTAAATCATGCAAAAATGAGGAGTGTTGATACATGTCTCCAATGCCCAACAGTAAGGTGTGACGCATACCACATGATACTTGGATGCCCGTATACACTACAAGTTTGGGACTTAGTGTCAAAATGATAAAGAGGTTGCTAAACAAAACACTATAGAAGACTCCGTGTTTTAGGCGGAATAAAAGGTCGCACGAGCGCTCATGCAGTAGCAAATTACATAATAAATTTGTCAAAGTTTACTATATACCACCTGACCATAGATGCCATGAAAATGAACACCCTCCGCAAACTTCAAGACCTCTTTTATTAGCAGACTCAGAAGCAGAATCATACAGGACTATTTTTGGCATTTAGGAAAAGGAACAATCGAAAACTAAATACTGGTGGGTGTAAACAGTGTATTATGTACGGTCAATGAATCAGAGACCATTGTATGGCATAATGACATGGCCTTGTCAGCATGAAAGAACATATACGTGGTCGTAAAGGATATATATTGTGAAATTTTAATATGACCTCATTTTATATTTTTCATTTCGTAAAAAATTTTATAATTCTCAAAAAAATTTGCTTTTTTTTCAATTGCACCCAATTTATTGCATTTTGGTACATCTACATTTGTCAGAGCATGTATACTAGTCCAAGCTTTTGAGTTAATTATTCAAAGTTTAAAATGAAAAAGATCATGAAGAAAACGAAAATAAAATAATTTTTATAACGTTTTATTATATCGAAAACAAAAATTCGTAAACTTAAAAATAATTTTATTTCAGCAAATGTTCGAAATGTCCTCCGTTAGTCAACTGACAATAGCCTAATCGATCTACAAATTCCTGCTGCACATTTCGAACCATTTCGCGCGTTAGTTGACTAATGGAGGACATTTGCTGAAATAAAATTATTTTTAAGTTTACGAATCTTTGTTTTCGATATAATAAAACGTTATAAAAATTATTTTATTTTTCGTTTTC
>JARFJB010000218.1:9535000-9735000 GCA_036346205.1 Vesta saturnalis | reverse complement strand
AACAAATAATAATTATATTTCGTAATATTAACACATCCAGTAAAACTACAATTCATCCAGTAATGCATAAATATTTGCAAACACATAAAATAATAACTTTTATCGGTAACTAAGAACGGCTGTCGGCCACATCTCAGGAATGGATTTAGCACAGGTTCGGGAAAAAAAAATTTTATAACAAAAATGGCATCGAGAAACGCCTGGAAATTATTTTCAGAATTGTAGGTCCACCGCTGAGAGAGCATATTTGACAGTTAAAATTTTAAAAATCAAAATTTACTCAATTAAGATAATATTACAATCAGATTCTCGAAATAGTAGAATGTAAAAAAATTAGGTACGATTTTAATAAATTGAGAGCTTTTGTTAAACAATAGAAAATTTGTAAATTTGAAGCAATCTGATTAATAATAAATATGTTTAATATTTTTTAATATTGTGTTTTCTTTACAATTTTAAATGGAAGCATAAAATTTAAGTAGGTCTTAAAAGTAGACTAAATTAGTAATAAAACAGTGAAACTGAAAGTCGATATCTTTTTTCCTATCCTGAGATATCGTAAGAAACAGGTAAATGGCGGGAATTGTTCTTCCAACGTCTAGTAGGTTAGTTCGCGTTAACGGAAATTATTAAATTTAGCCTGGATGAAAAGATCTTAGATTGGTCTGCAGTAATTTAAATTGTTATCATACTAATGTTATGGTTGCCGCTAGATTACCTAAATGTAATGCTGTCTCTACTAACAATGAGAACAAATTATAAAATAATAATCTTATAAATCTAACATTTTTTTAATTATATAAGAATGTTATATTTGTTTTCAAGCGATGTGTTAGTAAATGAAAAGCATAAAATATCAATAAAAACCAATATTTGCCCAGCAACAACAAATACAGTTTAAAATATTATTCTAGAGATGTTCGGAATTTCTTAGATCAATCATACCCTGAAAGGTGGATAGGACGTGGAAGTTTATTTATTTGGCCCCCAAGGTCTCCAGACCTAACTTGTTTAAATTTTTATTTGTGGGGGCGAATAGAAGATCTCGTTTATGCCGATGGACCCACAACAAGAGCTGACATGATTGAAAGAATACGACAGACAATACGAAGTATTTCAAGGGCAGAAATTGAAACTGCTGTTCTCTCCACCCGTCAGCGATTGATTTCATGCATTCAAAATGATGGACGACATTCCGAACATCTAGGGCGACACTAATTACGTAGTTATTTATTTAAGGTTTTAATTGTTAGATTTATCACATTATTTTATCATTTGTTCTCATTGTTAGTAGCGACAGCATTGCATTTAGGTAATCTAGCGGCAACCAACATTAGTATGATAACAGTTTAAATTACTGCAGACTAATGTAAGATCTTTTCATCCAGGCTAAATTTAATAATTTTTGGAAGTAGTTGGAAGAACAATTCCCGCCATTTACCTGTTTCTTACGATATCTCAGGATAGGAAAAAGATATCGACTTGTAGTTTTCACTGTTTTATTACTAATTTAGTCTAAATTTTAAAGACCTACTTAAATTTTTATGCTTCCATTTAAAATTGTAAGGAGAAAACACAATATTAAAAAAAATATTAAACAGCGCCCTCTAGCATTTATGTTATTAATCAGATTGCTACAAATTTTCTATTGTTTAACAAAAGCTCTTTCAAACAACATCAAGTTTATTAAAATCGGTCAAGCAGAACCTGAATTAAAGGCGTTTTTTCGTAACAAGGTTCCCACTCTCCCCCGCCCCTTATTTGAAGAGATAGACTAAAACTTGTCAAATAAGAAATATGCAGAATTTGGCGAGAAATCTGATTATAATATTTAATATGCCCCTTAATTGAGTAAATTTTGAAAAATTTTGCTTTTTAAAACGCTATAATAGTGATAAATCGTATCTACAGTTCTCTCTTCTCAATTGCTCTACTTAAAATCAATTACGCAAAACTTGCGAGATCTTAATGAAATACTGATAAGAATTTGCAATTTGGCAACAATGCAATTTCACACTTACTTATGCTACGTGTAACAATAGTAACATGGTTGCTTGAGTTTTAGTCACTTTATATTTTCTTTTATTCTGATTGAAATCTATTTTAATTAGAATGAATTTTAATTTCGCATTAAATGATATTTGCATGCGCTTTTTATTATTATCAGCTATGCTTTATTTTATTTTAAAAAGAGTAAAATTTTTCGTTTCAAATAATAATCTAACAATGAGGATTATCAAAGTGATATTCGACTGGTGTGTTCATTAATTACTAAAACAATAACTACAAACTATTTTCTATTCGACGGACAACTAACCGAACATTGAGTGAGTATAGGTTTAACTAATGATTCGTAATTGAACATCCTATTTTTACTTGCGGCATACAGACGATGTTACTTAATTCCGATATCCAATGAAATAATGCGTTCCAAACGGTTAAGGTCACTAACGTGTATAAACAGCTGAAGATCGCTCACTCACAATATACTCAACAATAGTTACGATTTTTTGGACTACGACACATTCGTTACTGAAATGGTCTCCGAACAGTTTCCAATTCTCAATTTACACCAGATGAATTGCACAAATTACGTGGTAACAACCCATTTTGAGTTGTATTAAAATATACCGTAATTTAGGTTCTTCATTCATTTAGTTGTAAATATAAGAAAAATTTTATTTATTAATGATTTGTAAGTATGAGGTAGGCAACTTAATTTGCATTTTGGTGTAACTTAAGTGAATATACTTCTTAATGGTTTACACTCGCACTTCTTTAAATTATTTTTTCTGCTCAATATTTTCGGGCAGTGCGTCATCGTTGACTTAATTTTTTGCGCAAATCTTTTCGCGCACGGTTACATCGTCTGATATTATAGGCGGCCATTTTGTTCACTTTTTGTGGTACGCTATAGATGCAGGAAGCCATATTTTTTGGGTTTCCACGTAAATTTTGTAAAAAGTGCCATTGATTCAATGACACTTTTTTTTTACTTCGAGTTACACTTTTATTACTTTTACTTTTCTACTTTAATTACATTTTAAGTACGCATTTAATTCTACTTTTACGTACGCTTTCATTTTATGATTGCAATTGTTGGATTCAAAACTTCAAGAAAATGCAATAAACGGATTATTCAATTTCAAGAATTTTGGGTATGGTTTACAACGTAAAGTATTATTTCTAGATATTGCGCAATATTGGTGCAAAGATGACATCACCTTGGTTGACATTTCCGTAATCTTTTAGATACCAGAGGTTATTAAAAAGTTTGTGTACAAAATTTTACGAACCGGTATTTATATTTATAACAATTAATTAGTAATTTAAGGCTATAACTAGTTTTAAGATATATTTCATATAACCCTATCATTTTAACTGTTAATAAACATAGTTTGTATATATCTTATTTTTTACATTTTGATAAAATTTTTATTGTAAACAACCTTGGTTTAGTTATTCCGAGCATAATTAGAAAATAACTTGGCGTCCGAGATCATTTTATTAGTGTTACATTGCATTTTTTTCTATTGACGGTCAGTGGAAGTAATCGAGCAGAAATTGTGGTAATTAAGCAAATCAAAAGATTGAACCACCCTAAGTTAATCTACCGACTGAATCAAAGACATTATTTTTGGTGAATGGTTTGTATCTCTAATTAGCTTAACGATTTGTTTTGGAGAACATTTTTACACTTATTTCTTTATTATATTTTTAAAACACTTTCTATACCTTATACCATCACCACTTATTTATAAAGTTACTTATCCTAATACTATGTACAATGAAAATAATGAGCTCCAAGAACGTAAAAACTCAAACGATGACTTCGAAAGAAAAATCGTAATCGAAAAACCGTATGATAAAATTTTAGCACATAATATTGTAGCATACAAGAAATGTCGTAGCACAAGCACCCTATGAGAGAGAATAATATGAGTAAGTTAGTGAATATTAAATCTATGTAAATTACCTTTGTCGAAGGGTTTTCAGCTGACCACGTTGCTTCTCGATAATTGTTCAAGTTATAATCCCCATATTTGGGTTCTGACAGAATATCACTTTTACAATACTTATAACTAGTATTACTGCCTGCCGAGTGATTATGGCATAATCCCTTAACCAAGGAAATATTTGGTAGGTGGGACAAGCAACATTGCTGATGATGATGGTATATCAATAAATGGAGTCGTTTTCTACTGAAATAATCCAGACATATTTTGCTGTTTTAGTTGGTACAGGCCTCATTGTCAAGGTATAAAATTATCCGCTAAACCCCCTTCATCATTATTTCCTGAGCCTTTGGTCAGTTTCAACGTTTGGCTCGAGGGGTTACAAACAACACGTATTACCATCAATGCCTTCCCCTTCAATCATTGCCAGTGCTTCAGCCCAAGTAGAATCAGGCCTAAAAACCGGAAAAAACATGATATGTAAACAACTTGTGTTTTAGAAAATTATAACATTGTACTGAAAATGCGCAGGATTGCCATATGGCTACAGTGGCATTGGATAGTACTGCATGCTTTTGACAGCAAACAGATTCCTTGAACCGATTATAATTTAACGTGATCAGTTGTTTATGTATTTCATTTTGAATATAAAATAATGTAGGTGTCCCATTTTCGATGATATTTCGGGGTTTCTCACTTACGAGTAAAGATACAGAGTTGCGGTTTTCACAATACCGTGCTACTTTTTTGTGAGAAGAACGCTGGTATAAACAAAACTTTCATAGCCCGCTACATTTCTGAGACACAGAGCAAAATTGAAAATATTGCATTTTGGGACCCCCCTTGTATCTCCGTTATCCTTTAATGTATCGCAAAGGTAAAAATTGGTTCTTATATAGTTTCTTACGTAGAATCCAGTGGCGTAGTCGTATTTTTGCTGTAAGATGTCAATTTTTAGCTGTAAATAACTCTTGTGGTTTTTCTTAACAGAACACCCTGTATATTTTTCTTGCGTTTGATTGGAGATTTTGTAAGCTTTACAAAAATATATAATACATGATGTGTATTTTAAATAATAAACCTAAAATCTTAGATTTCATAAAATCTGTGTTAACATAGTGTGTATTATATGGCATTATTACATAGAAATTTTAAAAAAGCTAAATCAATTTTAAAGCAGAATAAAACACATAACATAATATTAACTCGATAGTAACCCCCTTAATGGATTTTCACCTTAAAAGAACTGCTCAAAATGTTTGCCATTTTCCCGAACCTAATGTTGACATACAGTGGTTATCCTTTTTAAAGCGTTTAAAATAATTATGGAACGTCTTTGCAAGTTTTGAAATGCCGCATTGGTGGCATTAAGTAGTTTATCTATTGTCTGATTACTATTGCTATAAACCTTATTCTGCAAGTAGACCTATAAGAAAAAGTCTAGCATGGATAGGTCAGGTGACCGTGGAGTCCTTCTAATTGGTCCATGAGTACCGATCCACTTTTGCGGCAAATAATTGTCTAAAAAAGGTCGAACAATTACAGCATTATGTGCGGGCGCGCTGTCCTGTTGGAAATGTATCCTGTTACGATGAGCTAAAGGAACATTGTCTAGTAATATAATAGCGATAACATCTTGCAAAATTCTAAGATATCTGTTCCCTGTAAGACAGCCTTCATAAATTCTGTATACTATTTGTTGCCCCAAAATAAAACAAACTACGCTAAATCTAAATCGACCCTGTTGCTCTCTTTCGAATAGCACATGATCACTTTCTTGGGACCAATGCCTAGTATTATGCCTGTTGAAAATACCTGCACTCGAAAAGTAAGCCTCATCGAACCATATTATAAATCTAGAAAAATTATTACCAATACGAATTTGTTCCAAATACCAGTTACAAAACAGTAAATGACGTTCTGCATCCCCAGGATGCAAATGGTGAACAATTTCAATCTGTATGGCTTAAACTTATATTTGATCAATATTCTTTGTACCCGAGTCTTGGGAACACCAATCTCATGCTGTAGAACTATGTATGTGTGAATGCGTTGCTCTATACAAGCTAAAACGTTGACTTCGTCCGTATCGCAATTTTCCTTATTATACTTTTTTGGTCGGAGTTGATAAATGATACATGTTCTACCAAATTTTTTTTATTCGAGAAAACATTAAAAGACAAGTTTGCCTTCTTTCTGGATATCTATAAATCCAAGTGATATTCAAATAAAAAATAAATCTTCATACGTCAAAAGATAAATAAGTATTCAAACAAACTTGTTGAAATACAGTTGTGAAGCCTCACGGGAGTTTTCATTGCTCTCTATAAGACAGACAAACGTCATATTTTTCAAAATATTGATAATTTTCTTTTTCACCCATTGTAACGAATACAATATTACGCAAAGAACATAAATTTTACAACTGACAGGTCTTGACAAGCGCTTAGCAAATGATCATTTAATTGTTCCAATAATCACGGCCTACTAATTCTAATGCTATATAATACACACTATGTTATTACGCCGATTTTGTAAAATCAAGATTTTAGGTTTATTATTTAAAATACACATCATGTATTATATATTTTTGTAAAGCTTACAAAACTTCCAATCAAACGCAAAAAAATATACAGGGTGTTAAAAAACCATAAGTATTATTTATAACTAAAAATTGACCGCTCACAGCAAAAATACAACTATGCCACTGGATTCTACGTAAAAAAGTGTATAAGAACGAATTTTTACCTTTACCATACATTAAAGGATAACAGAGATACAAGTGGGGTCCCAAAATGCAATATTTTCAATTTCGCCCTGTATCTCAGAAATGTAGCGGGCTATGAAAGTTTTGTTTAACCAGCATTCTTTTCACAAAAAAGTAGCACGGTATTGTGAAAACCGCAACTCCGTATCTTTAGTCATAAGTTAGATACCCCGAAATATCATCGAAAATGGGACACACTACTTACTCCAATGGCTTTCGATTCAAGCATTTTAACAGAAACATTAAGTCACTGGAAGGGAAAGGAAAAGGCCACGTATTTCATTCCCTCTCCAAGCAGGAGGACGGGCTGCTCGAGCTTTCCAAGCTCCTTCAGCCACAATCATGGATTCCCAGTATATACATACATTACGTGTATATGCATGGTGATTAAGGATGGTGGTCAGATAGGATCGAAGGAACGGAGTTATTCTGAAAATACTAAGCATTCGCCTAATCAGCCGCACATGGTGTGCATATACGCAGTGACCATGCTACATGTGTATGAGGAAATGAAAAATCATACAAGGTAGACGGTAACGGAATCGAACCCATTACCTCGAATGCTAAGCAGGTTATGTCACCACTACGCTACCAGCTCGGTTCAAGTCACTGAAAACAACGCATCGAATTTTAAATAAATCATACTGTATCTTGCTCAACACAGTAGTTAATATGTTAATAAAGGTGTCTATATATATATATATATATATATATATATATATATATATATATATTACTAGCTACTATGTACACTCACAATAAAATGCGCGTGCGAAATCACACGCACGCAGATAAGTCGCGCGCACACGCTCACGCAGAAGCACACTGTTATTTTGACATTTTCTAAATACTTCTTTTTTATACTGAGAGGACAGGTGTCTTCTGTCTCAGCTATATTACAATAACTTTCCGTTTAGGTGGAAAGGTATAAAAATGAAAATTAATATCCAATAATGGCTTGCTTAAACTATGCAGGTGCGTATTCAAACGTAACTAGTTTAGACTATAACACTACAGCCAACTCTTCAAAACAATTTAACATGTATCTATCATTAACACATTATAAACCCAGTTTATGTGCTTCTCAATGTTATAAGGGTAAGATACGTCTTCATTTATATAAGTAGAGAGTATCTTTACAATGCAACATGTGCCTAACTTTTAACATTTATTACGGTTATACTATAAAAAGTTATGAGGATGTTGTAATACTAAGTTTTTCGTCTGAATGGTAAATTCTAAAATTAGGTTTATACCTAATAACCGTAAGATTGTTTCAGTAATCAATCTTGAAGTCCATTAATTATGTGTATCTTTTTCAGGAAATCGCGGATTGGAAGCACCTTACGCAGTCCTAGTTTTCGCTCACGGTGAAAGTTTTGAGTGGGGCTCAGGGAATCCTTATGACGGTAGCGTTTTAGCTTCATACGGCCACGTGATCGTAGTAACTTTAAATTTCAGACTGGGAATACTGGGTAAGTAAATTTTTGTCTCGCCTTTTTATATATATTTTTTTCTCTCATTTAAATGACGTAATTTCGACGAATTAATCTTACTTAAAATAACAGCGCTAAACTTTCTTAATTATCTTCTAAAAATTATACGAAGTTGGTATATAAAGAAACAAACATTGCGAAAGTAACAGAACAGAAAACCGTTCTCGTAATGCAATCCCTCTAAATTAAACCAATTTAAAGAGAACTTTTGTTTTAATTAAATTTTAAAAATAAAGTAATTCAAGTTTAAACTATGGAAGACAGAGAAGCTTTAGGAACCGAAAGAGAAAAGTGAATTCCTGAAATACCATAACAAACGTTGAAGTTTTAAATGAAAACAAATTAAAACGCGATCAACTCGCTTTCGTTAAGTAAACAAGGGAGAGATGAGTTTCTGATATCTTAAAGATTTGAAGATTTGCACAAGAGAAACTGCTTTCGCCTTTATCTTTCTCTTTCGTAAAATACCCCGTGTATGTATGTTTAAAACATTATAATACTGACTGAACAAATTAAGTTCTCTTAACGTGATTTATGTCTCATTTAATTGGATCAACGTGTACTCCCTGTGCCAAAACTTTTAATAAGAATTCGGAAAACTTCTTCGAAAGCTCGTTTCGATTTCTCTTAACAAAGTTGTTCTAGTTTCTATTTTATATGCTTGTTACTAGGTTGTTTTCAGATTTAATCAGATTTACCTACTCATATCACATTAAAAAATACAGAAACTTAAACACTAAATTTAACAAAGGAGTCGGTCAAAACTACGCTCACCAGCACGAGGATCATGCTCCAATCAAGATATCACAAATATATAGTTCTACTTATGAGCAATGTACTTAATCCAGGTTTATCCCGTTTTCTACCGCTTTCCCTTTCCCGTACGTGACGCCTTATTTTTATATGTATTACAATAGCTACAAATTACATGACAGTTACCAGTTAACTAATTGATCCGAATTAATTATTATTTGCTTTTATTTATAAATACACTCAGCGGGTTAAACAAACACGTAAACTTGAAGTGTTTACAGTCAAACTCTGGAGTTTCTGATTTTTAACAATTACTTTTATTAAACACGTGATTAAGCTGGAGGTGCCTAACGAATAAATTTACACCCCCGACTGTACTAGAAAGGAGTATTTAATCGCCGACAGTAATCACAACATGGAAGATAAAATGTCACAAGGTTCACCTGACGTCCGTCATAAGTCAGGAATGCGAACTGTTCACCAATATTCGCCAAACTTGCATAATCTTCAAAAAACACATCCAGTGCTCGAAGTATCGCAACACGCCTTAATTTTTATCTAAATCTGTAAATTAACTACTACAAAATTCTCTGTTAAAATTTAATTGTTAAACGTTCCATCTTAAAAGGTTATGAAAATCTTGGAACTCGATTACTTAAATTAAAAATTTACGTTAAAATGCAAAAATAAAGAGCTTTACAACATAAAACTATAAATGATCAAAATTACTATCGAAATTTTAAATATTTCATGAAGAAAATAAAACTTTAGTAAAATCGCTATAAACTACGTTAAATGAAATAAGATATTCTTATTATTCAAATAAAAAAAAATTATATCGTTGACTTAATAAATCGCACTTTATACTAAATAATGGTTATAAATCCGAAAACGACATGCTCTGTTTTCGAACTCACAAGAAAACATTCTTAACATAACCTATATTAAAACAAAATGTATCAACAAATTAAGAAATATAATTGATCCGGTTTAAGGCACTAAACTACAAGTAAATGCGAAGGACATTCCGCAAGGAAAGGGAATAAAACTCGTTACCTGTTCTTACGCTTCAATATAAAATAAAGGAAACCATAAAGATCATAGAACAAATAAGTCAAATTCCTCAAAATTATTCTGCGTAGCCATCAATTAAATTTAACTTTAAAACCAAAAGAAAACAAGCGGTGAACAAATTTAAACTACAATTCAATACCACTTACGGAATTTCACAGTAGAATATATAAAATCCACAAAACAATTATTTACAACAAAATCGAACAATAAAACGGTTGCTACTTTAAGTGCTCCGTTGGCAAAATTCTATGGGACTGTGTCAATGTTGAAATAAATTTTTTATTTATTTAATCTTCAAGTTCCAGTACGTCTCTGCACATTCTGTTTCTTTAGAAATTTCAATACGCTTTAACCTTCCAGTAATCACACCTCTTTTCTGAACATTAGTAGTCGCGTGGGGACTCACAGTCCGCAAAGCTATACATGTATAGAATTTTATTATAAACTTTAAAATAATACATTCTCTTATTTAATATTTGACATTCATTAGCAAAACGATGCAAGTTATATAACGGTTAGTGGTAACTAAAAAATATTTGCGATATAAAATAATAATTAACAAAATAATTGTTAATAAAAATAGTAACAATCAACCAACTCCCTCAGCAGTCCGTACGATACTAAAGCAACCTTATCTAGGAAGCTACTGAGGAGTAAGGTTTGATGCTGGCAGAAATTTCCCAAATATTTAAAAATTAGCTCTTTGCGGATAGTCAGTCCGGGCGCGAATAGTGGAGGGTTAATCCTTGAACGTACACCTTATACTTAAAATTCAGAACAACAAAAGCCCTATGATTGTAGGAAATTCTAACACGGCACGATTGTCAATTTTCCTTTAGGTGTTATCACTAAGTTTAAATACAGTTTAACATAACAAAACAAAATGGCTGGGTGAAGAAATGAAAACTGTACACCACTATTTCAAAAATACTTCATACACTACAATAGTAGACTTCTTGATCACGTAAATAATCAAAATACGTATCTATCGAAGAGCTTTAAATGAAGAAGCGACAAATTACTGTTAACACCCTTGCCTATATCCAATTCACAACACACGGCCTTTAGGCCTCTACATCCCTCTCAACCACTTATTAACTACATCTTTATAACTTACACTCTCAAAATCTAAGCTTCGACTCTCATCGACTGAGTAATCACGAAAAGAAACTTCTTCTTCCTACTCCTTTAAAAAATGCAGACAACCAAACTCACACTTAATACTTCATCTCTTACTTTAGCTTATGTATCCTAACAAAGAACGCTGAAACCGATAACCAACTTGCATCATAAATTCAACACTTCTCATTTCATCAGAATGAATGTAATTTAATGCTTTTACAGATAACTATAGAATTTCACCTTCTTTCTCTTGATAAGCAAGAGTGAGATGCATAAAATTCTTAACTCTTAAACAAACATATTCACATGATCAAATAAAATTTAAAAACCCTAAAAGTCGCAACTCATACTGCTGATCTTAGTGTAGTCTATCAAAATAGCAATATAAACGCTCATAAATTTGTCATAAGCGAGCAACTCGTAGATTTCAATTCAACCTACAAAACAACAAGCACTGAATTGTTCCACTAAATTTAAAATAAATCAATCTAAAAGGTTCATACATACACACAATCACCTAATAAAAACAGTAAACAATCACGCGTGACAGTCCTCAATGATACCTTATACAAACATTTACATACAGACATTTCTACAGCAACCCAAAGCATAGATATCATACACTGTAACATATTTTGTCAACTACCTTCAGCTGGCGAATAAAGCAACACTTACTTTTTTTGATAAAGTTCCCTAAAACCGCAAGAAGAATCCTAACCTGACATCAAAACAGTTTCTACAAAACGATCAAGACTTCTAATCAAAAGATAATTGATCTAAATATATATATATATATATATATATATATATATATATATATATATATATATATATATATATTGTATGTATTGCGCTAAAGATTATATTTAATCTTAGGGTTCAATATTTTGAAATTAAATTGACAAATCAAATAAATAACTTATAACCTTTTTTAATTATTATTATTAAATTAAAATCTTTTCAAATCTTTTCGTGCGTTGCGTCCTTACTAACTTAATTAAATGCAGCCTGTCAAAAATTTCACCAAAGATCTAAAATTAGTAAGTACAATTTTGATTTTCTTCAAAATAAAATTATTATTTTTATAAATACACCTGTTCATTGACTTTTCAGATATTGATACATGTCGCACAAACATTTATACATAATCAAACAAAAACATAAATACAGGACATCAAAAAAATCAATGCAATAGTTGGGTTACGATAGAAAAATTTAACTCACATGTGTGTTGCAATTTCCAAATAATGATCACGTTAGGCTTGTTCCATATTAAAACATTGGACGTAGACTTCTTTCCATGTATCGATGATACTGCCTTGCTGTTGAATTGGTGCTGCTTAATCCCATAACTTCATCCAAATCATTAACTGGTGATAAATCTTCCTCGTGGTAAATACGATATATTATATAATATGCTCATATACTTTCAGTCAAGCACTTTTATTTTATTTGTGTTTATAAATGTTGATTTAAATATTTAATAATTTTTCGTCTTTAACTTGTATTTTATTCTTATATAAAATTTTTATATTTACTTGCACTTTTATTTTAGATGCCGTTATGAAGTTAAATTTATTTTATAATCTCCACCACTTTAAAAAAAATAAACATCAAATCCAAAATAACTGAAGGATTTTATTGACATAAAAAAAATGCACATCACCCGATGTTTAACACGATTTCGAAATGAAACAATTATAATATTATCGGCACTTATAATCGGTAACCTTAGTTTTAAATTTTGTTATAGGTTAAAACAATTGTTTCTGAAATCTCAACTCTACGTTGATTGCGTTTCAAATCCGATAATGTTAACGAAATTTTAACTTACATGTTAACAAAAACTACTAGCACTTTGACTTGTTAGTCACAAAAAATTACAAAAGCAAGAGAATGCAAGAGAATGAAAAGTCAGGAGCAATTCTTTTTATACTTTTCTCATGGATACCAAATTTTCAATTTTTTTTCTACATTACACACAAAAGATACTAGCATCTGATTGGTCTAAAAAAATTGTTAAATTAACTAAACGTAAATTATGCCATAACTTTCTCAAATCACCTTGGATATGCTTTTTAAATACAAATTTGGAATCTGGGCAACTTTCTGCATCAACAGACATCTCACAAGCCCTATTTCGCTTAAAAAATTTACATTTTGACAGATTAAAACCTAATTTTACTAATATCTAACAAATTTATATTTTACAACTAAACTAATTACATATTCAAATTCTACATAAATCAGAATACACCTATTTCAACCCATTTTACTTAATTTTAACAAAATTTTCACTTTTATATCTTAATTTTAGGTGGTTAACCCAACTTTTTTAATTTTATGTTTAGATTACATATTTACAGTTAATTTCTTTGTGAAAATGAGCGAAACCTACTATTATATGCTTTTATAATTTATTCTAAACTTATCCTACCCTATAAAAACTATAAATTTGTAAAATTCTTAAATATAGTACTTAACCTAACTTTATAAAATTTACTTTTAACTTGCGTTTTAAACGTCTATATCATTTGAAATGTTTATCTAATATGTTCTTATATATGTCTCTATCATAATCACTGTTTGTTTGTATTCCATAGTTCATAATTTTGTCTTTTCACATTTCCATATTGTTAACACATTCTTGTAAATGTTTGTATACAAATTGTAATTATATATTAAATATCACATTGCACAAATGTTGTTCATGTTCCTAACTACGTTTCTAAGTCACTACCACTTCTTATGCACTTTTAAACAGTTTGTCTGTGAATTAGCAATATTCTGTGTTCGTACCATAACCCTTTTTTATAGGTCGCAGAGTTTATGCATTGTACCTAATACTATACATGTTCTACACATTAGAATTATCGTACTTCATGTGATCAATATCTGTCACGTGTTTAAATTGCTTAAATAAATTGATTAAATGTGAAATTACTTAAATATGTTAAACGAAACTAATCGTACACACTAATATGAATCGTGTTGACCGTTCCCACATGCTACATTGCTTTTATGAACATAACAACCATGTGCATACCCCACAAAGCCTGTTTTGTTACATCAAAACCATATTTTTACACTCGTATACTATTTTGTCTAATAATGAACTACTTCTCAATTTTATTTAAACTTGATACTAGTAGAATCTAAGCTCGATATACCCTAGCCCTTTATTTTGCTATTTCTAACCATCTCAATATATATATATATATATATATATATATATATATATATATATATATATATATATATATATATATATAATATTTTTTGAAACACTAACGATTCGCACAGGTCACGTCGTTAGTTTCCAATAGGGTAGGAAGGCAGCATTGCACTAGATTGTTGAAAACCGACGATCGTATTATATTGCCAGTTAATTAATACATATAGCTGTTTATTAGCGTCAAAAGTTGCTTGAATTCAAGCCATAAACCTAAAGATATTTTCACATGTGCAGAGTGTTTTATAACAGCGGTACATAACCTATCTTTCATTTTAAATGGAACAGTATAGTTTTACTGGGTTTGTTTCTACTCTGAAAAGCAACCACTTTCTATTAAACATATCGTATACCTAAACTTAATCGTTTTTGAATATTTGATGATAAAGAATTATCATTTATCGTCGTAGTTCAAAAATTTATTTTGAGATTACACCCAAATCTATGAATTTGTCACTTCATATGTAATTAGTGCAGTTCATTGATCTATTAAGAAACGTTATGACATTTAATTTTGATACAGGGTGTACCAGAAATATGAATTTATAGTTCTATTGTTTTAAATTTAAATAACTTTTATCTTTTATCTTAAGTACAACACCCTGTATATTATTACATTATTCGAAGTAAAATTGAAAGACCTACATTTTTGTAATAAGCAAATTTTGTCTGCAACGATTTTTGAAATATTCACAATTTTAAAATTTTTATTTTAATTCTTCGTGGTGTAATCAATGTGCACCCTGTATAAAATTAGGTATAGTAACCAGGAAACAATCATAACAGTTAATATGCTTAAATAAATGATAAAATGTATTGACTTTCATATTACGCATGAGAGTGAGAATGTAATTTCACAAAACTTTTAATAAATATAAAAATAATATTATAAAAACGAAACTTTTAAAAGGCACGTAGAAATTGCACTAAAAAGAGAAATGATTTCTTTCATTGCACCATAATGTGATCAAAATATTTACGACTAAAAATAAAACGTGGCACTATATTATACACATGTGACGGAGCGCAATGAATTATTATGAGCAACCTTTTATTTTTATAACACAAGTAGTTTGAACCAGTATAACTGTCACTATTGGTCTTCTGAGAATTAGCAGTGGATGAGAGAAAACAGAAACCAAAATTGCTGGAGTCCAAATACTTGAATACTCTCAATAGGCAGATGATTGATCCTGCTTTTTTGAAGAACCGTTAACGGTGAAAATTATTTACATTTTTGCAAAAGCATCTAGTTTATAAAGATACTCTTACTACGAGAATCGATATGCCATAGAATCACTCCAAACGTTTTGGTAAATGTCAGTAGAAATTTCAGACAAAAGCTTAAATTATGTCTTGCAAGTAACGGCAAGCATTTTAAACACCAAATGTAAAATGGAAATTGAATGTGCTTAATTATTGTAAGGATACTGACGGTCATTTTAAGATCATATGATGTTCAAAATCCGACTAGCAGTGAACATTGAGCAAATTCTAGGCCGCTGGTAAAATAAGTGCGACCAAAACGATGGTTAATAGCTTCAATTGGCCTATATGACCTTAAGATGTGTTAATGAAACTCTCATCTATGCGTTTTCCATCAAACTTTACAATTGTTTGTTTCATTTCACCATCTTGCTTTGTTCTCGAGATATTGGCCTGATGGATTTAAATGCAGCATAGAACAAAACATTTAAAAGATGTTTTCAAAGTATTTTTTTCGGTAGAATACGAATCTGTGAAACTATCTAGATTTTCATTAAGAAAAGTTGATATTGAAATAACCTTCAAAAATCGAGTTCATGGTCATTTCAAGTACTGTTAAATTTCCCATTAAAACCATACAGCTCTTGTTTGATGTATTTTCGTCCACACCTATTTGTTTTAAAAATTTGTTAACTGATCTGGTTAAAATGGGACACCCTGTATAACCTTTTGCGTTATATTACATTAATATAATTGCACTAATTGAAGATGTCGTATTCTAAAGGTTACTCAAAATGCATGGGATTTCAGAAAACTTTAAATTTCACGCTACCATCCTATATTATACAATAAATAATTCATAAAAGAAATTAGAAAGAACAGTGCTTGTTAAGTAAGCAGGTTGTCGACTAAACTCGCCGAAGATAGGAATGAATCCGAAGTAAGGCGTACAGCATCTGAAATAATATCAGACACCTTACACCTTCTACGAAATAAAACAATCGGAAATAAAGTCAGTGGCGCCACTGTGATCAAAATGTGTCGGTAATGTGTCTTTGGTCATAGTAATAGACATCCTGACTGATCACAGAAAACAAGATAAAAGCTCACTTACTAAATAACACAAGTTCAGCACAAAATTCTTAATATTCACTTTCCATATATAATGTGCCACAAGATATCGGCAGTTAACCTTAATCAGTTTAATTAATCGTAAGTAATTTAGGCTTAGTGTTAATATCATACAAAGTACAAAACAATAAACACTCAACTTAACTTCTGACTACTTAACCCTTTAGTATCAATTTATCTAGATAAGATTTGTTTAATAAAATTCTAATGATATAAAATGGTAGTATTGTTTAAGATTTAAGACAAGTAGCAAACAATATGTAAAGAGTTATTTAAATCGAATTTTATTAAGAGTAGTAAATTTTAAATATTAAATAATAAATAATTCGTGATATTAAATCAACTTCTTTACATGTTTTACTATGTTAAATCTTTAAAAAAACTACCATTTTAATGAATTTTATTCATAAGTCTATCTAGATATATATTAAACACCCTCTTGTATAATGTTCGTGTATATCATTCACTATTCTAATTCTATCAGCCAACTGTAATGGTACTATTTATTATTACTATTTTATCATTTATTTATTATTATTAATAACTTCAAAATGTAGCTCATAACACTGAGCATTATTAAACATACATAGTAGGGCAATAGCACAAGTGAGGTTACATTATCATCTTATATATTAATAATCTCGTCCAGCTGCTGCAATACCTTCCAGACATACGCAAAAAGTACCTTTAACATCCTTTCTAGTTGCGTATTCATTGCATATTCGCCATATTTAGAAAAACTTAATTTAACGTCTATAATAATACCCAAGAATTTAATTTCACTAACAGTTTCTAACTTATAATCATTATTTTAGTCTGTCCGTGTTTATCAACACCAATCTTTTCTACGTTTCATTACCACACTTTGTCTGATCTAAATTAAGTCTAAGACTATTTTCCGTCAACCACTTATAAACAATCGTAATCTCAAAATTCAAAGCCTAGTAAATCTTCTATAAATCTTCATTTATGATTAAGATAATTAAAATGAAAATTTAGGCGGTTTCATCAGGTTTTAGACTGTAACCCTCTAGTATATTTACTGTTAACAATGTGACACTGACGTCAATGGGGTGAAACCTGCCATACAAATCCTCAAATGTTGTCTTACTTTATATCAAAATTATTGGTATCCTTTTGTTTTTATTTACACATACACTGCAATCCCAAATGCGAAAGTTTACCACGGTCATTCGTTATATGTGCGTAGCGCACTCAACATGGAGAGACGTCCACTATTACTTTCTACTGCAGGTTTAAATTGGTCGTCTATTCGCCTTGTTGAAACTTCCTTTGTTAATACTTTAAACCGAGAACGGTTTGAGTGCGATACTTTTCACAAAAAGAAACTCACAGTTTACACTAATAAATATCTCTTAATAGCTGTAATATACACACGTGTTTATGTCTAATACTGTATAGTCCTATCCTACTTGTTCGTAAACGTCAGATTAATCGTACACTCACAGGTATACTTTTGTCTTTATTTCTTTTGCCGTTAACTATTGGTAGCTACTGCTAGAATTATTCCGAAACTACACACTATAAAAATCCCTAGCAGAATAAGTATCGTAATCTTTTCAATTACCGTTATGCAATTATATGTTTTAGATTCACTTAAGCAATTGTAAGAGCGTTCTTTACTTTGTTATACTCTCAAGGTAAATCACCAGCAACAAAAGTCCTTTAGGTTCTTTATTTACCTCTCATCATAAAGAGTCACGTGTTTCCTCTGAAATAGAAGTTCTATCTAATCAAATAGATAATATAATGCGACATTTTATCTGGGAAGTGATGCGGCCGCTATCTCGTGAACAAGGGATATCATAGGACGTCCTCATGCTTTCATCCTTACGCCTGAGAAAATGACTACACCTTAATAATAATTAAATTCTTGTTTTGATGTAAAAAATTTTAAGTTTAAACGTATTTTAATTTATTTGTTATAACAGATCGACCTATAGTAAATGAGGATGTAAATTTAGTTAAACCTGAAACCCCTTCTAACGCACGTCTGGTCCTTTGATCAATTCGAACTAAAAAGGACGCAATATCCCCTACTTTACCTTTGCGTTACTTCGCAACAATTAACTAATTGCATAATCTATAGTGAGCTGAAACAACAAATTATGTGGCAAAATCTCTTAACGGCGCAAACTCAACAAAACTTCTGGCTTCTGACGTAATTTAATATTCTTTAATTAGATAAAGCATAAAAATATGCAATTATAGTAAAACATAAGTATTCATAATCCTAGGATTTTAGGTTAACTATCCAAGTTCAACGATAGATAAGGTTTACCTGGCGGAATCGCCATTAAAACCAAAAAGCGTTAGGAAACACTAACGATTCGCACAGGTCACGTCGTTAGCGTTTCCAATAGTAGGAAGCCAGCATTGCACTAGGAGTTGTCCCTTGAAAACGGACGATCGTGGTTATATTGCCAGTTAATTAAACATTCTTCGATCGTCTAAAGGAATGGTTGCGACAAGTCCAGTACAACTGAAGAAACGAGCGATCATTTTATTGGAAGTTTTCCGTGGATGAACAACTGTTTCGATTCACCTTGCACCAGCCAAACAGTGGGTTGTAGTTGTGTTTTCGGTCCATACAGGCATATATAAGTTGCATGTGGATTTGGCAGTTTCTGGGCCCAATGTTTTAAGCATTGCCTTACTCTATCAGGCGCGAACCTGTTCTTGACCTTCAGTCAAATTATGCGGACTTATCTTTCTCGCAATTAGCTGTTGAAGCAAAACCGAACGTATTGGGGTCTGTGATATGCCAAAGGATGCCTAAAGCTCGCGGTACGGTATGTGCAACAATCATGATGTGCGCAGCATCGTTGTTTTGGAAAGACAACTGATTTAGGTCGTCCTCTATAGGATCGTCTCTGGCGTACGCACGACCACAATAACAGTCCTTTTGATGATGCTTTATTACCCAAAGTTGAATGAAGCGATTCTATGCATTGTTGTTGAGTTAGACCTTTACGAAGATCGTAGAGAATCATCCAACGAAGACCTTCACGAGTAATTCCCATGTTTTCACAAAACTAATTGGTTCAAACGCTCACAGTTAGCAAATTACTTTGTCAATTAATAATATTAAAAAAACACCGTAAATTAAAAAACACTTACCAAAGAAGTTTCTTTAGTAGTTGAGTTAACCCTTTGCAATAAGCGGAAAAATTCATTGGTTGCTAGCATTAGATACTGGAGTACACAAAACATAAATTTCAACAGTTATCGTATACAAGAAAATACAAATATAATAATTGATTAAGTACGAAGGTTAAACAATTTAAATTAAAAATGTTTGATGTTCGAGTGCGAAATTAACCAAAATGTAAGTAAATCGATTTTCACATCTTAACGTTTCACTTATTTTTGCACTGGTAATAAAGCATACTAAATTTTGAAATAAATAAACACAAATTCAAAATTGGTAATTAAGGTAATCAAGTATTGTAATACATTAAAATATTTACAAGGCGTTTGTATAAAAACACTTCAATTAAGACCTTGCGATAAAATCGTATTTCAATTAAATATTTGTGTGTCCTAATGAAATAGTTCCAAAGTATTTTAATAAAAGAAACAAATGGTAAATAGTAATCTCTGAAAGAGTGTTCTCAAATACGTGCGTAAGAGAGAACTTAAAAAGTGAATGCTGAAAGATGTCAAAACCACAAAGTAAAAGTACACTAAGAATGTAACGATAAAGGGAAACAATTAGAAATGTAGCAGGAGAGCGTAATAGGCATTACCACCCGAGTTGTGTACTATTCTTTTCTACTTCTATAGAGTATGAAAACGGGACGTTTCATACACGTACCAAATATTGTAATGAACGATCCTATAAAATAAAGTATTGTATACATGTATTATAGGATTGTATGCTTATTTCAATTACTATGTAAAAGTTCGAAAAATTCGAACCAAAATGAATAATAATAATAATAATAATAATAATAATAATAGTTTTATTGCTGTAGTACATGTTATAGAAAAAAACACTTTACAGAAGTCTTAAATTATAAGATTTAAATTCTTGAACACTATAAAAGGCTTTATTTAATAAAAGAACTTAATTTTCCGTTTAGAATAGTTTAGAATAGAACTAGTTGACGCCACTGGTTTATTAGTTATCTTGAAATTAAACAAAGTAACCTCACTTTTGTATGGTTAATCATGGAATGAAATTTTATTTTATTAACAGACGTTATTGCTCTAAAGTAATAATAAATGTAAATGTATACAAACTGTTTTAAAAGTGGTATACATTTTTGTATTTCAAACTTGAAATTTATTGAAAAATTTTTCAGTTTATAATAATGGACTTTTAACACTGATGTAAATGGCTTATATCTACACTAGGGCTTAAATACATATAATGGTTTAATGTTAACACACTGCTTTAAATATATTCTATGCAAATTGTATTGGCAGGTGAGGCTTTATTTAACACAGAATTGTCAATTCAACTTTCTGCTGCATTTTATGATTTCGTGCTATTTAAGTCAGCAAATTACCACTTGCATTGATTAAAATGGTGGTGGAAGTAATACCCCAAGTTAAAATAACTTAAACGTAATGATTATCTCGTTGCATTACAATTAAAAATATGTTCAATGTCTTCTATAATAAATACTGAATCATTTATGAAATTATTACTGTTATTACAGTTAGTTTTATTTCACTTAATATAACAATGCATAATGAATAACATTATAAGTAATTAATGCATCAAAAGTAGGTAGATGCTTATTTTCAAAACATCTAATCATAAGTTGTATTATATTATTCAATATCTGGTTGAAATTTTATACATAAACATTGTTGCAACATACTGCTAGATTAAATCATTTCCAAAGTTATCTAATAACTGATCCTTTACGTTCTAAATAAACATTCCTTCAATTGCAACGGAAAGATTATAATGTATTATTAAATATAATAAATTTCTCTTTTATATTTGAGAGATAATTGGCAAATTGTGCAAACTATCATTAATTCACTGAATTATCAGTCTACTAAACGTAGAATGTATCAAATCTTTTTACCATCCATAAGCGGTATTTCGATGTTATTTCTTTATGTTCTTCACTTTTCTAAAATGAAAATTATAATTTAATGGAGAGTGACAATATGTTCTTATATGGTTTTCAAAAGTTTGTTTAAATAACAATATCAATACGTTTCACATTTTAAAACACCTAAAAATTGACGTAGATACTAGGTTAATAGAACAAATCTACTTGAACTACCAATTAAGTGCTGTTACTACTACCAATAGAGGATATATGTGCTCTATACTTTAAAACCACATTAAGAAGTGTATCCATTTTATAAAATAATCACCACAATGCAATTGTAATATGTAATAATGTTTTGACATTGGACTTCCTACCAACAATACTATGGAACTAAACTATTTCAGGGAGAATTTACATATTGTCGAGAGTTTCGTTATTCGTGGTTGGGAGTAGAAAACAATATTTTATAACACGCCTTCCTCAATAATTCAAAAATAATCAATGATCTTTAATGAATAGACGTAACAATCAAAGAATAAAACCGTTTTAAATATATAATGGGGATGATCACTCGAAGAAAAAAAGTAAATTCAGATCTTACCGGTGCGGGTGCCACATTACATTTATTGATATTCACATCCAATTATGAAAGTTAAGAATAGCTGGCGAACCTTAACAACCCAAAATATAGGAATTTTATTTGTTTATTAATAATTTGTAACCCTCTTTCTCTGAAAGAAAGGGAGATTACTTAATTTGCCTCGGACTAGCTCAATAGGTTCTTGTACTTGCAAGAAGGGCGTAGCTCGCTTTTATGATATCGGTTTATTCACTTTGTTAACTTTGCCGATTTTTTCAGTACTAATTATCTCAACTTAAAAACACGTATGTACATGAAATTAAAATAAATCAAAAATGTTACTTCTACACTTTTACGGTCCTCGTCCTGGTACTGAGAATGGTCGTGGTCTTTGCTTATTCTGTCCGCTGCATTTTCTGTGAAAATATCGTTACTAGTGGTGGTTATGTTTGTAAATGACCTACGACCTGTTTTAATTTTAATTGAAACTAAGTGATCGAAAGAAATGAATTATTATTTCTGAAGCCGGTCCTGTTGCTCAGAAGCAGAAAATATTATAATACCGTTATGGGATACCGGGCAAACACGTGCTGGGAGATTACGCTGGTCATTCACTCTTTATACCTGCGAAGGCCTTTTAAAATAATCGATATTTTATTTCGTATATAAACAAAAATACGTGTATAGGTTGCTTTGATAAAATAAAAGCTTGTCATGAAATGTATTACTTTCGCGACTAAATAAATGTTTCGAGTCACGTATTCTCATTTAATTGTTTACGTGAGGTTATTAAGTTTTACTATAATTATCTTTATTAATTTGGGAAATTATATTCGATACAGAATTTATATTTTAACCAAATTAAAGATTTATGTTTTATTGAAGTAAAACGATTTTACTGTACCACATCGATTTCGCGTATAATTTAACACGTACAAATATTTTTATTCACACGAGATTTATAACTACGATAACGGACTTAAACACTTATAATTGAGAAATGAGAAGCTACTTTGGAATATGTTTAAATTTAGGTTTCCAAATGAGCACAGGTAGAACAAGTAACAGTTTTTAGGAGTATGACGTCAGGACATACGAAACTGTTACACAGGCCACAAATTTTAGGTATTTCTTATCTTTTTGGAACAAGGGCCACATCTTCCAAATAACTTTTCTTTATCGGATTACTTGTGCTTGGGTGTACACTTGGTGGAACAATATTATGAATTGCAGCGAGATCTCGCTTCTGGAGGTTTCCAGCTCTTTCTAATCGCCTTTCGATGTTTGATTTTATTAGTTCTTGCCCTAGCTGTAAAAGAAGTTGTCGTCGTTTATCAGCTTGTGACCTGAAATGTGGGTGTTTGATCAATGTAAAATAAACGCATTAAGACAGGAAATGTCCAGAACGTTTTGAAATAATACGAAGGGATATATTTTAGCAGATCTTTTAAACAATACTCATTAACATTTTATCCATTGCATCAACCGTCCCTTTTGTGTCTTTATAATGTAAGATTATTTCTGGTTTGAAGTCCATTTCCTGGCCGCTGGTTTTATTATAGTGGTGCTCCCTAGACAGAAGCAAGACTGCTTTATTTTTACGAGGGATGTACGAAACTAGTTTGATATTCTTGTGAAACGCTATAGTGGATGATTTTCCTTGTCTTGACGGATGTGGAAAAAGAGCTGTAGGGATATCGGGCTTGTTTTTTCTGAGAGTACCGCGTAATCACCAGATATTCTAAGCGTCCATTTTTTCATTTCTTGATGAATGTTGTGTTGTTTAGGAAGCCATTTTGAGTTTCCACCTAAATTTTGTGAAAAGTGCCATTGATTTAATGGTAAGAAATATTTAACTGGTATTATATTAAAATCTAGAACATTTGTCTTATTTTTACTTTTACTTTTTACTTTTATTTTATATTTTGCACATTTAATTCTATTTTAATTACCTTTTCATTCTACTTTTACGTACGCTTTCATTCTATGATTGCAATTTTGCATTCAATGCAGATCTAAATTTTGATCAAAATTTTTATTTGAACTTTCGAGAGAATGCAATGAACATTGGATTGTTCAAATTTCTTGAAGAAAAATTTATAAGAAGTAAAATTTCATTTTGGTGGTTTACAACGTAAAGCATTGTTATTTCGAGATATTGCGCAATATTGGTGCAAAGATGGCATCACCTTGGTTTGCATTTCCGCATTTATTTTATAATACCAGGGTTCTCAAGAAGATGTATTATATTTTGAAACAGGTATCTATAAGTTTACTGATTTCTTAGTATAAGGCTATTTTTAAGATATATTTTATATAACTCTAAATTTAACTGTTAATAAACATAGTTTGTATATTTTTATTTTTGTATTTTGGTAAAATTTTTATTGTAAACCTCGGTTTAGTTATTCCGAGCATAATAAAAAATAAATTGGCGTCGAGATCATTTTATTAGTGTTAGATTGCAGTTTTTTTATTGATGTAAGTGAAACTAACGGCATAAAATGTGGTAATTAAGCAAAACAAAAGCATGAACCGGCCTATTTTAAACTACCGACTGGGACAAAGGCATTATTTTTGGTGAAGGGTTGTATCTCGAGTTAGCTTAACGATATGTTTATGAGAACATTTAACACCCATTAATTGATTAAATTTTTAAACCTCTTCAACCACTACATTATAAGGTTGACTTGTTATCAGCGCCCACACCTTTATTCCATACTTAGCAGGTTTAGACTTCATATAAACCCGAAATGAGCATCTGTTTCAAAACCTACCAGCTGTTTGTCTATTGTGAGGTGGGTACCAGGGTAATAATTATTATTACAATGTTTCACAAACATTTCAAACACTTCTCGGAACGCTGCGAGTTTGTCATATTTCCTACGCTCTATCCTAGTTTCTGGGTGGTCAAAGGATATTATGTCTACAAATCTATCGCGTGCCATACCAGCGGTAAAGACAGATCTACTATAAAGCGGGTCTTTAAAGCAAAGGAATTGAACTGGTCGTCTGTTTGCTTTTAGAGCACCAGTAGTAATCAAAACGCCAAATACGGCATACATTTCTATAGAATCGGTGCGCTTCAAATTCGTTGAGTAGTAGGATGACTGTTGTTCCACTCTTCAAAGTGCTTCTCTGCTTTCAGATTAGTAAACCTAACAATCATTTGAACTATATCATCGTCTAAAACAGCTCGAAATAGTCGCCGAGGGAAGAAACATTTTAGGTTGTTGAAGTTAGCAGATTTTTACTTATTATACAGTGTTTCAAAAAACGTCCGCTAATTTCTAGGGTAAATAGAATATTAAAAATAACGTTAGTTTGGTATAGGAGCGTCGCTAAAGCAGGGTGTCACTTATTTTGCCCCAAACTTCTTTTAACCAAAACCAAAACTATCAACAACGAATCTGTCAAACAAAAAATCGCGAGTCTGCAGTCTAAGCCTACCTAATTCAAGTAAATCAAATTAACTCAATATTTCTTTTACTTTCTTATTTTAGGTAAAACATGTTAAAACCTCAAATAACTCCAAAAACAGTAAGTTTTTAGACTTTCAACAAGAGTAGCTTTTTTCTCGCAAATTGTTTAACATATATTATTTTTGCCAGAAAATTAAAAATATCCTCATAAAAAAGGTTTTGGGGCAAAATAAGTGGCACCCCCTCTTTAGCGACGCTCCAGTACAAAATATTAAAAATTTGTCAACACTATCTTTAATGGCCTAATCAAAGGTATTTGAGATCTAAATATCATTTAGGTATCTTAAACCGTTTCAGAGATAATAAAAAAAAAGAATTTTTGGGGCCACTTTTACAGGGCCGTATCTTCACCAAATTATTTAATTTAATTATTTAACCAAACTAACGTTATTTTTTAATATTCTATTTACCATAAAAATTAGTGCAACTATTTTTGAATCACCCAGTATTTTTTTTTTTTGGTTACACGACGACTTAGGAGGATGTATTTTCCAAACTACCGTCAGAAGACACCTAAAATTTTACATATAAATAGTAAACTTTTAACGTAAACAATTCTACTCCCAACTATAACAATATGGCTTCATACATGTTGGTCGTCGGGTTCTCTATATTCTACTTTAACGTTATCTTCGAGTTCTGAACTCTCCGACAATTCGTTGTCAATAGGAACATCACTGTCACTTTCCTCAAACCACTGCAATGCGATTGTGCGGTCTGATTCCAAAGATAAATCCAATTTCCTTTTTGGGACATTATTTGTAGCCACTACACCCACATATATCGCAATAATAATACAGACTGACGACGAGAAGCACTTGTTCACAAATCGCTAGAATTCGTGCATAATCGTAAAACGGAACGAATTTTCGTTAGTTAAATACTAAACTTTGAATGCTGATAGTTCAAAAGGCATCCTTACATTTGTAAACCGAAATTGAATTAAATGTTGACATCTACATTGTTACCGGATGGGGTAGAAATTGTTCTCCAGGTGCGTTTTTTTAATTTTTATAAAAACAAATTTGCACATATATTTAAAAATGTACGTATGTTATCACAAACGACCTAGAAAAGAATAAACTAAACGCTCTAAGCGATAGTCGAAGTTTTATATACAAAATAGCAGATGAAAACAGATCTGGGGAACATTTTGTACCCCGGTCCGACATCCATGAGAGATTATTTCAGATATAAGTTAGAATTTAGATTTAACAAAAATTCTGAGTAGAAAAAATTGAGGGCAACGCATCATATAATTGAGTAAAAGCATTACAATGCAATAATACCAAAAGAGTAAATAATAAATCTCATAGATTTCATAGAATACATCCGCAATTATTTACTTTAAGTTCAAACACAGACTTGTAATCTTCAAGTAAATACAGTTAGTAACTTAAAATACATTTTCACTTAAACCCATTAACTTAATACAGTTAGTTCTATTTCCTAACTAGAAAATAAATAAAGCATTAGCTGTACATGTAGTACAGGTACAGTTTCAGAAAATATGCAATGGGCTTTTTAGTTGATTGGATGCTTTCTCTTTGTAAAAATTTTACTGTAAACTCAATCACTTTAGTTTTCATTAGTTCTTTTTCATCTTTTTGAACTGATACAGTGTTAATTGAATCTGGTAATTATAGCAAAGTGAACATTTCGGAAATTGCTTTAGTTCCATAATAGAAAATGAAGATATTAATTTATTTTCATTTGGAAAAAGGAATTCAAAGTTCATTTTTATAAAGAATTGACTATAAATTTTTCATACAAAGAAGCTTGAATTATAACAGCAAAATGGTTTAAGTTTTCTAATAATGGTTTTTTTGTTTAGTAATTAAATATTTTATAACACAATATCGAGATAATATATAAAAATAATCACAGGGTTAATAAAAAGACTGGAAACGATCGAATATCTTGCGAAATACTGTTCAAAAAATTTAAAACAAGGGGATAACCGGTCGTTCCTGATCAGACCGTATTAGTTGCATGTTTCCAGGTTTACCTTTTGTTCGGTAACAACTCGCTCTGGTAAATTTAAATGCAATAGTGTTTTTTTTATTATCGTATATTAACCCTCCAGTACACCTTAGTATAACCTCAATGTAGCATCCTTTCTGGACTTTGTTATTTACGTGTCGGTTTTGGTTTCTGAGTTCACGTTTAAGTTACTATAATAATGACGATTTCGCAGTTGTGTCACATTCGTGTCAAATTTTTCAAGTTTGGTTGTTAAACTAAGTGAACAAATGTGTTAAGTGTACACCATTTAGAAGAAATAAAGAGGATCCGTTCATGGGAGTTTTACCCCGAGCGCGGGTTCAACATTCCAGGCTATTTATGCATACAGCGGTGGACTATGCTGGTCCATTTCTAATTAAACACAGAAAAACACGTAATAGGAAAGTTGTTAAGGCATATTTGTGTGGTATACTATAAAAACTACCCAATTAGACGTAGTCAGTGACTTATTCCCGATGTCACGTGTTTAAATGGGAAGCGGAGGAAAAAGGAAAGGGTTCTCTACTCACCTGCAGATAACACAGAAACCATCTAGTTCAATACGGTTCGGAGGGGAGAAAATAACGTGAGTAAAATTAGGTGCCAGAAGTCGCTCCCCAAAATCAAAACTCACCGTTACCCCGACTTCTGGATAACGATGTCTAAAAAGGTGAATAGGGAATTAAAGGAAAGGAGAGAAAAAGGGTGGTAGAGAGAATAAGAAAATAAAGTTGTAGTGCACCACAAAAATGTAATTTGTAAGGTAAGGGCAGAGAAATTAAATGAAGTTAAATCTTTAGATATACCAACATAAATAATCTAATATAATAATTTATATATACCCAAATACGGTTAACACCCAAATAGTCCCAAAATGAGATGAATCGCAACGTTCATAAGTAAAGCGGGTTTTTTACATTAAACCCAAAAGAAAGCTAATATACAAAATTAATTACTTGAAAAGTTTAACTTTCGGAAATGACAGATCTTTATTACGCAGAAGCTGAAAGAAAAACATACACCTACGCTAAAAAAGCATTTTAATAACCAAAACTTATATTTAGCATGCACTTGCTGTGGTTTCACAACAACACCTAAAAAAAATTTGTACCATAGTTGAAATATTGTTGAAATATTGTTGAAATTTTGTAGGAAGAGCGGTTCAGTTGCACCAGATAATAGAAAAAAAGGAGAGAGAGAAACAGGCAACTGAACGTTCCCACCAAAGTTAAATATAAATACAGTAAAGGTGAAGTTTTAAATAAAAACATGTACAAGTCCAAAATAATAACTCAATAATTGAATAGTTTTTAAATTTACAGGTAAATTCAGGTAAATTCAATTATACATAAAACTTAATCAAAAGTTGTAATGATCCTGCCTGAATCCTTACAAATTTTCCATTCCTAGAGATAATTCATATCAATCCAAATTGTTTCCCCAAGTGTATTATCATCCTTTAAAAATGATATCAGTTGTTATTCCGTTTCCGCACTCCAGCCTTTTCCCTATATATAACTGCTCCTCAACCATTAGATGATATCACATTTACTTTACTTTGCCTTTACCTAACCTCTTAGGATTTACTAACATTATATCTGACCTGATACAAAACACATTACACATTCCCTGTTATTATTATTGCCACTCTCACTACCCAAGTTACTGCCAGTCCTGATCCAAAACCAGTTACCAGATATTGTCAATCCCCTCTCATACTTCCAACTACTCTAACCGTAGGCATATCCAACGTGCTTGGCTGCTACCGCACCGAGCTCAGGATAACAAATTGTCTAGTGTAGTATGTGAATTGCCGTACTACCCCGTATTTTGACATAGTGCGTTCTTTGCTACCTGTTACATAATTATATCTTTTCACTACAAAATCGAAAAGTTCGCCACAAGGGTGAAAAGCGATTTAAATCAGATTTATAATTTGAACTGACATTATTGGCTGTTCTGCACCGACTTAAAATATAAGCCCAGGAGGGGCTATTCCACCGGAGGTTAGGGCCTGAACAAACAGTCACAACTGGGTCAATCAATCGACCCTACACTATCTCCACAACCCTTTTAGACCCCGAATACGCAGTTTGCTATCTCTACTGCCCAAAACCACTTTCAACGCTCTATTATCACCCCTAGCCATCCCTGATTGTTTAATATATCTACTTCCACATCTTCGAGTTTTACAAATTCACATTTGTAGAAACACACGGTTGGTGACCAGCCACATTTATTAACAAAATTTAATATTATTGAATGTACTCACCTAATATAGCGGACCATACACCCGGTAGCACTTCACTATAATCTGAATTCGCCAGACAGATCACTAGTAGAATAATTAACATTTTCACACTTTTACTGATAACAAAAACCATCCAATTACTAACCGATATTTTACAGCAACCTCCAGAGAGGGCGATACCGACGGTCTAAAAAATTGACAGTGGCGTCCCGTCCCGAGGGTCCACCAGAATTGTTGTTTTATTTTTCATTCATTCTTAATTTACTTAAATACCTGAGATTCTGTTTAGTTTATTTTTATTAGTATAGAGAATTCCTTTTATAACAGTATTGAATAAAACTTGTGTTCGAATAAGATTATCTCCACAAAGTAGAAAGATGATTTGCACGATACTGAAAGTCTCATGGCTTACACACGCGACCAGAAATTTACTTTGTTGACGAACGTCACAAAGTTATAGTTAAGCTGTAAGAATTTAATTAAAAAGAAGCAAGGGAAATTACGGGTTCGTGCGAATAAAAATTAATAGCAAATGAAACAAATATAAACAGCTGCTGTCGCGCAACTCGGCAATTAAACAGGTTTGTGCGCAGTTGACTTACTATTCACTACACCAAAAAACATGGACGCTATCTTAAAACGAATATTGATGGCGTCCATAATTTGCCAAATAGTATTAGGGATTATAAAGTAAACAGTATGAAGATCACTTAAATACAGATCAAACTAAAAATTAAAAAGGTTTATGCAGCAACAGTAACTTCTAGCAGTGTGTAATTTTACCAGCCACGTTCACTTGAGGAAGTTCAATAATCGTAAGTAAAGTATACTGCAGTTGCATTAAGTGATTCCAAGACTTTAATTTCTAGAGTAGCAAGTTGCTTAAGCTGTTGTAGATCAGATGCTCGGCTTCTAACACGTGCAGCGCGAATATAGTAATTTTGTCCATACGAAAATAATAAAAGTTCTGACCTTTGGTAGCATAGATATTATTGCCCTACCGTTGATGCAGTAGTAGTAGAACGTCCAACGAATGGATGTAAAGTTCTCGACCTGGTTACCAATTTCGAACAGGTACGGTTTAATTCCACTAGTAATATAACTTCTGTAGCGGACAAGTAGCCAGGATTGCAGAAATACAGAAAAAAATTGCTAAAAGGAAAGGTACGTTAGTATATAAGATGAAATTAACGTCAATTACCCCTGAAGTTTTAGGCGGACATACAGAAGTGGTACGAAATGCCTTCCGTTAATCAAGCGGAGGATCCGTAATTTTTTATGGTTGTACACTTTCAATCACTAACAAAGGAACCTATGAATTAATAGCAAGTAAAGAAGAATGTGGAAAATATCATGGACAGAAAGATGACAAATAGAGATGTATTGCTAAAAATGGGGAAAGAATGCGAAATAATAAAACTGTAAAAAGAAAAATTAGAATATCTGGGACATATAATGGCCAAAATACTCACTACTGAGGCTTATAGTCCAGAAAAATCAAAGGAAAAAGAAGTGTAGGACGGAGAAGAATTTCTGGCTGCGAAACTTAAGGTAATGGTATAGCTGCAGTTCAGGAGAGTTGTTCAGAGCTGCGATCAGCAAGGTAAATATACCAATGATGATTTCCAACCTCCGACAGGAGACGGAACTGGAAGAAGAAGAAAGAAGACATAGGAACAGCTTACTGATTTTACGACAAAAACTCCTTTATATCCGCAATGGTCTTGAGTAACAAGTTATTTGGAACAGTAGTTTTCATAAAAGCCCAAGTAAATCTTGCTACTGTTAATTCTTCTAATTTAACCTTTGGAGATTCGGCCATTAGCCCATACTGTCGTAAATATGTACTTTCGTTAAATGAAATTTAATTTGTTTGATATAAATTGCTTTATATAACAGAATATAAGGACATTATTGTAATAAAAGGAATTCCAATACAGTGTGTGGTATATTATTTGTGCAGAACTACGTTTAGCACGTTACAACTACATCGTTTCTAAACTCATTTAAAAGATTCATTGGGAGATGGGGCAATTGTAAGTCAATAAGTATACGTATAGGGCCGGTTGTGCTCTGTTCAAGGTCACTCGTCTCTGGTGGTGCCCTTGGAAATTCGTTTAAGAACAGGGTGACGTCTATGCTAAAAAGTAGGTCAAGGTTAAATGAGTCTTGTGTTAGCTAAAATTAGCTCCATATGAAGGTTTATGTCCTACCTATAAAATCCGAATACGTATGCTTGTAGTATAAATTAAAAATGGTTCGATTATTTTCCAAGGTTACATGCTTGTCCACATGTTTTCAAGGTTAGTGGTTACAAGGATGCAGATTCATAATAAAATATAGAAGAGAGAAAGAAGAGGCTGGAGGAATTATTAAAAGAATGAAAGAATTAAAACTAGATTTAGAGTTGTTGTAAGAAAATGAAAAGTTTTACGTTAGCACCCATCAAAGATAGCAATAATAAAGCATGTGCAATTTTAATCTTTAGTGTTTTTGTATATTTTATGTATAAATAATAAACAAGGAAGCCTTTATTTTAAAATGTATGGAGAGGTACTGCATATTTACAGAAGATCTAATAAAAGAATTTATGAATTAGAGCTTGATTTGGATGTGTTTGAAATGAATCAAGAACGAAGAAGCTACATGTTAGCATTGATTGTCAATATAAATTGTTAATTTGATATGCACTTAACAAATAAGTGTCTAGAAGAAAAAATTCAACAAAAAGTGAAATGTTCATTTAGCGAAACACGTTTCAAAAACCAAAACATGTCTTGTATTTATACAGTGCGCTCAGAAACATAATCATATTTTCGAAATCGTTAATTTTCCGAACACGTCGATTTTTATTTTGATTCCGGACTTTATACTGTATAGCACATGTGATGACGCTGCGAATTTCCAGATATGAGGTCAAAGTTTATATTTAAATAATATTTTGGAAATCGATGCAATTTTCTCCTGACTTCAATTCTTTTATTGATTATTTGAAACGTATGGATATTATATGAATGTGACATAATTCGAAAAGTGTTGGGTGTTAGTGTTGTCAATGTTTGTGTTAAATTAAGAATCTGTGTACTAAACAGTGCACAACATTTATTAAAATAAACATAAACTGAACGAAAACAAACATAAAATAAGACCTAAAGTTTTGTCTTCCGGTGATAAAATACGTACTTCAGTCTACCTATAACGATACATAACATTTCGGCCGCTTGAAAATAAAAATAAATTCCATATCGAGTTACCTAGTTGCTATTGTTTTGACAAAGCCTACATTTCAATCACACCAGTTTCGTTCTTGACTAACACCGCAACACTTTTCGAATTATGCCACATTTAATAATTAATATCGTAAAACTGTTTCAAATAATCCCAATAAAAATAGGGCATTTTGAACTCAGGAGGAAGAGTTGCATCGATTTCCGCGAAGAACATACAGGGTTGCCATTTAAAATTATGAACTTTAAGGTCATATCCGGAAAGTGTGAAACGCCATCTACATGTGCGACACAGCATAAAGTCCGGAATCAAAATAAAAAATTGACGTGTCGCAGGATTTTGACCACAAAATTAACGATTTCGAAAATAATGAATTTATCCGTTACTTTCTGAGCGCACTGTATGTAATAATAAATGAAACTTGTGGCGTTAAATTAAGCTTGTAATTTTATAATACACTGTCCATAGTATATCAGTTATGTAGATAACTCATGATAAATAAACGTTTAATTGCTCAAAAGTTTCAATTTATGTGTATTAAAATAAAGAATATTTTAGAAGATTTGTTTTATATTAATGTCTTAAAAATTGTATGAGCAATTACGTAAAATTAAAATTATTATTAATTTTATTAAATGCATAAATAAAAAGTTTACCTCGAGTAGGATTTGAACCTACGACATGTACTTTGCTAGAGCACCGCTCAAACCAACTGAGCTATCAAGATACAAGCCCCAATCGATATAAATGTTGTCTTTATGTATGTAGAACTGATGTAAATTCAAAATATAATGAAAATCATGTAAAGTTAAAATGATCATGGAACAAGACTGCGCGTTTAGTACAATGACATGCAAAAATTATCTAATTCAGCGTTTTCTCATACAGATATTTCTGTTAAATGCAAAATTTCTGAAAGAAACAATACGCATAAAATTTAAAATTTCACTGTTTATTTGAGTTTCTGTGAATTATGTTTTTATAAGAAAAATACTTTACTTAAATGATAAGGTCATATTCTGAATTTAATTTATATTTATAATAATTTATGTGCTTTTAGGAATTAATACATCATATTTAAGACCGAACTTCTAAATGTTTTTTAACTGCATCTTATATTAACAGTCAAACCTCACTGCATCTTGCTTTTAATTTCATGAAGTAGAATTTTCATTAATAATATGTTTGAAGAGAATTTTTCTAATTATTAACTTAAAATTGAATTTCAGAACAACTGTTATATAACTCGCACTTCTACGTATGAATTATTTCCTTAACACTTCAGCTTTTCTTTTTGCACACTTTCAACTGTAGTTCATCTAATCTCATCTGATAGGCATTAAAAATTACATATATACATATATATATATATATATATATATATATATATATATATAATTGTAATGGTACTGGCTCTCATTATTGGGGATAGGGTTCAATTAATATTTGTTGGAAAATGAAATAATCATAATTTAAACTTTGATATGAATAAATTTTATGCACCGGACTAGCTCATACATCTGATAATTGGGATAGGGTTCAAATAGCTTCTACGCTTATTTGTTGGCAGAATAACTTCAACTAAGCACTGTGTTTTAATTATATTTTATTTAATGTTGTTTTAAATGTTTATAAAATTTACGATTTAAGAATGTTATTTCAGGTTCGTATAACTTTAATTCAAATTCACTTTTGTTTTAAATCCCGTTATGGAATATCGTTAATTAATTATTATACGTCGCTTCAGAAAAATAAACATCGATTCAGAGAACTGAATAATTTTATTAACGACAAAAATAAACAAAACACATCAACCGAAATTTGAACACGTAAATTGAATCGAAACAAAATTTAATATAATTGAAAATTATATCCGTAACCTAACTTTATATTTGATCGTAGGTTAAAACAACTGTTTCTGATGTCTCGACTCTTCACTAACCGCGTTTCAAAATTTCCGATAATAACGTAACTTAAAACTTACGTGTTAACACAAAACACTATCAACACTTTGACTTTTTGTGAGAAAAATTAAAATTGGAAGAGAGTGAGAATTCAGGAGCAATTCCTTATACACTATTCTGTTAGCTACAAAATTTCAACTTTTTGGTACCATACAAACAAAGTAACCAAGCCTCTGATTGGTTTAAACAAATTTGAAAACTTTACTAAAATACAAATTATGCCATAACTTTTTAAAATACTTCTGATTTACATTTTGATAACAGAATTGGAATCTGTGCAGAATTTCGCATAAAACGATACCTCACGAGCTATATATTGCTTCAAAATTGTACGATTTGACATATTCTAATTTAAATTTGCTTATATCTAAAAACCCTACATTCTACACCTAAACTAAATACATATTCGTAATCTACACGAAAAACTGAATTCGAATACATTTATTTAAATTCATATATCTTAATTTTAACGGAAAATTCTTTTCATATTGGAAATTTATGTAGTTAACCCCATTTTATAATTTTATGTTTATATACTTGTACAATGTAAATTTCTACATAAAAACGAGGGAAACCTTCTATTAATTACTCTAATAATTTATTTTATGCTTAACTTATACTGTAAAACTATAAATTTGCAAAAACCTTAAAATTAAAACTTAACCTAACTTTATATAAATATACTCATAATTTGCGTATACAACGTCCAAATTACTTAAATGTTACTCTGAGATGTTGTTAAAACTGTCTTCAACATCAACACTGTTCACTTTCATTGTATTGTCTAAAACTTTGTCAACTCAACAATCCATATTGTTATACACACTTCTGCAAAATTTTTGCACAAAAAGTATTTATATGTAAAATATCCAAATGTAAAATTGTTGTTTATATTGTCTTTAATGTTTACAACGCACTACTTGCTGCACTTTTGTACACTATGTCTGTGAGTGAAAACTAAACCGTGTCCGCACCATAACCCTTTCTTAAAATTTAAATCTTTCCTGCTTTGTAACTAACTCGATACATGTTCTAGATATAATTCTAAATCTAATCCGTGTGATAAACATCTGAAAGGTTTCTAAATTGCCAAAATACTTTGAATAAACTGTGAATTTAATGAAATATGTTCTACGAACTTAATCGTATTTACAAATATAACTCCTTTTGACCTTCCTCACATGCCCTTACATAGCCCAATGCTTTTTATGATTAAACAAACTTGTGCAGATTTCACCAGATTTCATTAAATCAAAATCAATTTCTTTCAATCGTCTAATATTTTCTTAATAAAATGCAATGTAAATATACTCTATTTTATCTCAATTTGCCCACTATAAAGAATACAAGCTTATTCACCGTAGTCCCTGCCTTAAACTTATATCTAACCATCTCAATATATATATATATATATATATATATATATATATATATATATATATATATATATATATATATAATAAATCGAATCGACCGTTTATTATAAACAATGAAGATGGTTACTCTTGAGGCTCGGTCAATCAATAAAACTACTAAATCACCAACGTTTCGAAAATTACATTTTCATTTTCAAGACTAAAAGAAAAGAAAATTGTACAAAATCTTACCTAAGTGACAATCCAAAATAATACTTGCACAATTATATTTTCCATAAAATTCAATAAGCACCTAAAATTATTAAATGTAACCTATATATATATATATATATATATATATATATATATATATATACATATATATAGGGTGTCCCAATAGTGCGTATTCGGTCGATAGCTCCTTAGTCATTAAACTTGGAAGATAAGTTTAAATACGAAAGTTGTCTATTTTATAAGCTGCATAATCTAAAAATGGTTTGGTTTCTACAGGTGTAATATAAAATCGGTACAATATAGAACGTTTATTTTTAAATAGAACACCCTATATATTATTTTATTTTCGATTCTCCTTATAATTTTTCATCTTTTTATAAGAATTACTTACAAGCTAAATCTTACACTTTTGAGATATTTCCAAAGTTAACTAAAACTGACATTTTTATGTAGTAATTTAAGTAGGCGTATCTCAGTTATTTTTAAAGGTAAAAAATAATCTTTGGTGTAGAATTTATTCATACATGAGCTTACTTTAATCTATTGTCAAAATTGGATTTCAACATACACGGTTATCACAAAATTAATTCAATAACATAAATGGCACAACCTATATTTTTTAATGCCTTGTCTTCGTCTATTGATCGGCTTTCATTTCTATTAAATATGTTCTATACCTATCTCTAATAGTTTCGGAGATATTTAAGTTTGTTCAATTTTATCGTTGATAACACTGATGAAGAGTAACATTAGTCGATCAAAGCAAGCTGTGTATAATAATTGTATATTGTATGAAACACCATTTTAAGAAATATTTGAGATGTTTTTAGACGATTCATCGTAAAATTAAACAATTTAATCAAAAAGCGTAAAACAAAAGATGAACGAAAACAAATGAAGAAATCAAACTTGTCAGTGTTGATATTTGTGTAGTATTATACTTACTTCCTTAATTACAAAATGAATTTTTCTAAAGAAGAACTTGTTAATATGATTTACGTCATTGGTAAAAGCGATAAAAATGTCTTTTAGCTCATCGAATTTATAAGCAAATATTTCCAAATGCACGACACCCGCAAGTTTCAGCATTTGCAAGATTGAAAGAGCGTTTCGAGCAAACAGGCAGTATTCATTACGAAGACAATTTAGAACGAGAAAGGACCGCAATTAACGAAGGTAATGAACATTCAGTTCTTCAATCCGTGATTGAAAATCCTCACGTTTCTTGCCAACAATTGGAATTAGAAGTTGGAGTTTCAAAACATCAGTTAATAGATACCATACCATGTCCAACTTGCACAAGAATTAGACGAGGACGACTTCTTTAATAGATTAAACTTTTGCAATTGGGCCATAAATAAAATTTAGAAAACCCAACTATTTTAGCACGATCTTATTTACTGATGAAACTACTTTCCACAAAAATGGATACATTAATAGACGTAATTTCCATTATTACGATACTGAGAATCCCAGATTTATAATTCCTGTTGATCATCAACACCTGGTCACTTAATGTTTGGGCCGTAATTATTGGGGAAAGGATTATAGGACCATATTTTTTGAAAACACGGTCAATGGAGATTCATTCTTGAGCAACAAATTTGAAACTTTTATTGAAGATTTACTTTACAAACCGTTAGAGAATGTGGCTGCAATTAGATGGCTCTCCACCGCATTTTAGTAAAAACGTTAGAAATTATCTAAATATCCAGTTTCAAAACAAATGGATCACGGCCAACTAACAACAAAACTTGAAAGCCGTATAGCCTTTTACAATAAAAAAATGTTAAATTGTCATTATTTCCAAAACTACAATTTTTGGAATATACACTCTTATATACAAAGTCACCCTTATTTTTAATGCTAAATAAGATAGAATTAAAAATAGGGGTTTCCATTAAAAAAATGACTTTATAGGTTTTTTGAATATACTTTTTATTGTCCGTTTTGATCACCCTGTATGAATGTATTACAAAAATATCAATACAGCCCATTAAAGTAGGTCCCCATTTCAAGGAAACCAACCATAACTAATTGATAAAGGCTTCGTTTAGAAAATATTTCCACCTATGTTTTGGCTGCAAATGTCATTTTGACAAAAATTTGAAATTTGTCAAAAACGGTTAGACGTAGGTATAGGACATTATACATAAAATGTGTCTAAAATTGTATGTAGAATCTAAATATGTAATAATATATAGGGTTTTCTATTTTAAAAAATTTAAAATTACTTCTAAGCTTTTATGATCTACCCTGTATAATTAAAAATATTTTTGGAATATGCAAGAACATATCTTACAACTTTTCTATTTAATTTTTTTTGTATCTCTTTAAAAATAAAATTGTAGATATGGGACTTTGTTACACTAATGCGCCACTGATAATATATATATATATATATATATATATATATATATATATATATATATGTATATATATATATATATATATACATATATATATATATATATATATATATATATTTTTTATTAGAAGAAACTAGGCGCAGTTCTGTTTGCAACATTATCTGATATGCCATAAAATAATATACATTAAATGTAAACGTCACTACAATTAAATTTCTACATATTATAACTTATTTCTCTAGATTACTCAGTCAAACAATTTAAAATTCATAAAACTTATAATTACATTAATAATAACGCTAACCAGTAACCACATACTATCTACACATTATCAAAATATACGACAACCAGTACCCACCAAAAGTACATAATTAAATTATAATAAATATGACTCAACTTTTGCACGTCAGATCTTTTATTGCAGGTCTCCGGTTGTTTGATAATATGTTTCGTTTCTTTATATTTCTTTTATTAGGATTGGTCTGTTTATCTAGAATCAGAACATTTTCAAAATCAAAAGTGTGCTTTTCTCCACACTGTGTTGAGCAAGGGCGCAGAACTTTGGTTTTGTTAATATCGGATCGGCGTGCTGATAACCTACATTTCAAATATTGCGATATCTGTCCTATATATTGTGTTGCAGAGTAAACAAGAAATTCTGTATATTACATTACTGCATAGTGTTTTTGGTAGTTTTGATTTCAGTGCAGAAAAATGGATTTTGATAGAGTTTTGCGTTTTAAATGATATATTACAAAATGTTTCAATTTCTTTGAAATTTGATCATATAATCCTTTAACGTATGTCACTGATCTGTATGACTTTTCTTGTTCATTTTCAATGTTCTACATATTTTGTAATTCCGATTAGTGGTATTATACAGATCCTCTTTATTAGCCTTGGAGCATACTATTATTTAATAATAATAATAATAATAATAATCTTTATTGTGTTAAAAACGTGTTCAAGCACAAGCAAGTCGGTTTAAAACAAAGATAAAAATAAATAGATCACAAAAAAATATAAATATAAGTATAATACTAACAAATTAACTAATTAACTAACATGACATACCACTAATTGACAAACTAATTTAATGTAATCGGTTGACATTTAAAATTATCCGGTAGGCAATTGTATAGCTTTTGTGATTGGTATAAAATACCTTTCTGAGATTTTGACAACCTACAAAAATTGACTAGAATATTTTCTTTTTCGTGTCATATTCATGTATTTCCGATTGCCGCAACATTAAAGATATATTTTCTTTGCATAACATAACACTTCAAAATATATAAACAGAAAAGAATTTGCAAATTTACAAATTCATGGCGACACTCTTCAATAAATTGAAGATTAGCTAATGCTCTAATAACCTTGCGTTGTAATTTAAATATTCTATGCCAATTGGAACTGCAACACTAGAATAGAATAGCGTAAACTATTATATATTATATATATATATATATATATATATATATATATATATATATATATATATATATATATAATATGTATGTATAAGAAATGATACGATTATCAAACAACGGAGACTTACAATAAAGGTCTGACGTGGAAAAGTTTATTATAATTTAATTAAATAATCTTTTGTTACTTGGTCTGTATATTTTGATAATGTGTATGATTACTTTTAGCGCTATTAATGTAGTTATAAGTTTTATGAATTTTAAATTGTTTGCCTGAGTAATTTAGAAATAAGTTTCAATATGTAAACATTTAATTGTAGTGGTGTTTATACTTTATTGATATTATTTTATTCGTTACAATTAAAACGTTATTGACAATTAAGAGACAGCTGTACAACCACTTTAAACAAGTCTGTGATAAGATAGTTGCTAGAGTCATATATGTTGCTGTGGCCGATATCAGATAATGTTGTAAACAGAACTGCGCCTAGTTTCTTTTCGCCTTGAAAATGGAAATATAATTTTTGAAACGTTGGCATGGTGATTTAGTAGTTTTGTTGATTGACCAAGCCTCAAGAGTAACCATCTTCATTGTATATATATATATATATATATATATATATATATATATATATATATATATATATATATATATATATATATATATATATATATATATATATATCCTAAATTAGAACTGGAAAATTTACTACATTTGACTTCAATTTTTCTTTCTCTTTAAATTGTAGCTTGGTCCTTTAAGAACACGTTAGACTTATTGCTGATTTTAAACAATTGGTCTTAATGTCATATATAGAGCTGAAAGAAAGTAATGTTTTTTGTTAATTTTGAGACGCTCTGTAGAATGAACAAATGAAATTTGATATCATTTAGTAATACCAGATTAAAGGTTGATCTTTTCTGAGCATTTTAATTTTTTATTTACTCTGATATCGCAGTTATTAAGGCTGCTACAGGGTTTTGTTGAAATTAAAGCATTGGCTCCCTATTACGGATTGCTGGGGGTCGAAGGATTTTTCTTAATTTTTGATTATGTTACAGAGACCACTAAAACTAAGAATTTTTATTATTGAATCCACTTTTATTTGTGCTTTAGCGTATGGAGCGTGTTTAAAGGCCAACCGGCAAAGGAAACCAATACCAATAAATTAGCTAACGATAACGATTCAAGACACCAACAAAAACAAACGTTTTAATAAATTGTGAGACCTCCACGTTCACTTATGACAGCAGTTATTCGTCTTCCCATGCTCATTATGACTTTATCAAGCAACTGTTGAGGCAGATTGTCCCAGATCTCAGTAAGAGCTACTTCTGCTTGTTCGGGATTTTAAACTGCGGGATTTCTGGATCTTAATCGCCTACCTAACATCTCCCAGGCATGTTCGATCCGATTAAGGTCTGGGTAACATGCAGGTCAATCCATTACCCTTATTTCGACGGTATTTAAAAATTCTGAGACAAGAAGAGCCACGTGAGGGCGGGCATTTCCGTACATAGCCAAAAGTTTTCTCCGATTTGGAGGGCGAATGGTACGATATACTGTTGCAGAATATCTTGACTGTATCCAATTGCATTTAAAACGCCATTAACAATAACCAACTCTGTTAGGCCTCCTAAACCTATCCCACCCTAGACCATTACTGAACCTCCAATGAAGGAGACTGTAGGAGTAAGATTAAACTTGTTCTCCTCGGCGGCGATATAATCTTTCGCTGCCATCGATGGAGTTAATGCAAAGGCGTCTCTCACCTGTGAAAAGAACGTTGGTCCACTGGTGATTTTCCCAGTTTTCATGCTCGCGATTGAAGTGCAGTCTCGCCACTGAATGGCGTCGCTGAAGTTGTGGAGCTTCCATCGTTCTATAGGCCTCCCAAACCAACTTCTTCATCCATCTAGTTTCGTAATTGTGGTACTGTTTTACGTATGTTTCGTAATGTTTGTAAGAGTACAAATCTGTCATCTCTAGCCGTAGTTGTCCATTTTCTACCTTGGCCTTGTGTCGTTTTATACTCCTCAGTTTGCCTCCAACGTCTCACATTATGGATTTTGATTTTATTTTCCTAACACATCGGCAACATAAGAATCAGATCTACCATCTTCAATCAAGGCTTACGCCCCTCCGCACATCAGTAGGATTCAAATCATCCATGTTGGATTTTTAACAATCAAAATTTTGAATCTGACTTTTGCTTCACTTTGACAATACCTGATGATGTAAACACAGCAGATCCCTTATCAACCCATAAAAAGTGTGCCAATGCACTAACTTTAACAAAACCCTGTAGCGCTCTTAATCACTACGATATCAGAGTAAATAAAACTAGGTGAATGCTAGTGCATTACAGGACTTTCTTGCAAAATACTAAAAATATGTGGGGCATAGCATTTTTATATCTTTGAAATATTCAGCTGTTTTAGATATATTTAATAAAAACAAGAAACTAACCTAACAAATCTGGAACATCCAGACATCATGGCCGATCTTGACGAAACCTCCAAAAGTTGTAAAATGAGTTAATAAGTCGATTTAGCGATAGTGAAAAAAAAGTCGATTGTATTACCTTCTGTACATAATATATATATATATATATATATATATATATATATATATATATATATATATATATATATATATTGAGATGTTTAGAAAGAGGTAATAGAAGTATCGGACAGCTTACATGACATTTGGGTAACAAAAGGGGTAATTTCTAGCTCGATACAAGTGCGAGACACTATTTTATATAAATCTGGTTCACGATGTGTTTAAAATAAATTTATTTGATATAAATTAGTCTGAATATCATTTGCTTAGTTTGGTTTCATCATAAAAGCAATTTGCTGCTAACAAAATTGTCAAGAATGTTAAATATAACCATTTTCGTAAAGTCATTTTAGTATTGCAATTATTGCAATAAAAATCAATTTTTCAAAGGTAATTTGGCAAGTGGACATTTTACAGGTGTTTAAACATGGACTATGTAGTTAGGATTATGTTAGGGATAGTGTATGTTTAGTTTTTAAATGCAGGAAATACAAAAATTTAGTAAAAGGGTTATAATATGGACAGTATAGACATTTTCGCACATATTTTTGGAAGCGAGTTAGTGACAAAAATTATAATACAACATTCACAATAAGAAAAACATTTAGAACATTATGGCATACAGACATTTATAGTGCCGTACATTTTATAGTGAAAAATTTCAAAAGAGTGTTAGACGATGAGACTTTTCAATGCAAGACTATATAACATTATGCATTGCAAATAATTAGTGAGAACAATAAAGACAATTGTACAAACCTTAAACATAACATTTTAAGTGTTAAAACATTTTTAAATATAAATTAATTTCATTTTAGATTTAAGTTTGGTTACGTTGTAAATTTTAGGTTTTTACATAATTTTATACTTTTTCCACTTTATTAAACGTAGATTTTGCTCTTAAAGCAAATAATAGATGTTCTTTCTCAATATGAATAAGTTTTTATAAGGATACAGCGTTTCTCCGCAAAATTATGCTAATTCTGAGGTGAATTTAGGTAATATTACAAAAGCTTAAATTTCTTTAAATTAAATGTTTCGAACACAAAAGATATGTATTCTTGTGTAAAATGTCCTCAGAATTCCATTTTGCAAGTAATTTTAGTATAGATTGTAAGGTAAATAGTAGCTTATTTTAATTAGATAGGTTACTTCGTATATTAGTGTTAGGAATTATAGCTTGTTAGGTGTCCTTTTATTCAAAATTTTACGTAGTTTTCATTTCCGTTTTTAATTTTCAATTCCGATTATGCATAAGAAAGTTACGGCCAAAATTCCATTTATGTACAATTTGTAATTTTGATCCTCCAATCATATCCATAGTTACTTTTGCAATATGGCTGAAAAAATGAAATTTTGTAACAACCAGAAACATATAAAAGCAAGCGCTCAGGAAATCATCTCTCTCTAGAAATTGTTCAAAAGTGTAAAAGGTTAAAACAGTGTAAAATTTGTGTACATAACCTAATTTATTGTCGTCAAGAAGTTTTACGTTACGAATAATTTTCGAGAGCACTTGTTTTATATCGTCGGATAAAATAAATAGTTCGGTCTCCGATACCTGTCGTTTTAAAAAATAATTCTGTTCGATTAATTGATGTTACGATTTTGTGAAGATTTGTTTTGCGTTTTCCAATTTAAAATAATTCCTGTTTACCAAATTAAATTCCATTTTATTTGGTCAAAGTTTTTTTATTTCTTCGGACAATTCCTTTTAAATAAAAATTATTATCGGTAGCTAAAATAAAAGTGTTGTCAACAAAATCTTGGATATTTAAACATATATTTTAAACGATATCACTCATTGAGCTATAAAATCATTTAAATAAAAGTTACCGTAATAAATAAGTGGTTGGAGTTTGCCGTTTTTGGGAAAACATCTTTAAGTGGAAGTTGGTGTCTTCGACAACCGAGAACCGAGATAGCAGTTTGGGTATTGGTAACAACTATAACCAGTGAACATTGCCTGCATCCAGCTGAAGTATCCGAAGACATCAATCAATCAACAGGAAGGACTGTATATGTGAGTCAAAATTTAATAACCCTACCTATTGTAATATTCATTGTTATTTTCCTGCAATTTATATTTGTTACATATATGTTTTAGTTAGAATTTTAAATTTTTACTTGTGTAAACACCTGTAAAGATATTAATTTCTTTTCTTTTTCAAAATTTTCATTTGGTTCTAAACATTAAATTTCTAAATTATTCATTTGACATCTTTGACAGTTGATATTTTCACTTAAGTTCATTAACGCATGCGTTTGATAGCAAATTATATTCAGAACAATTTGTATACTTTAATTCAATTACATATAGGATATTTCTTATACTCAAAATTTTATCTTCAACTAAATTCCTGAACTCTATCCCCTTATTCGATTTTTCAAATAATTTCATCTTAATAAATTAATTATATACATCACAATATATATATATATATAATATATATATATATATATATATATATATATATATATATATATATATATATATATATATATATATATATATTATATGTAGTTGAAAATTAAAAATAAATATCTCGCTTATCTTTCAAGATAACTACGGACTGTTTCACATAATTTTAAAGCAAATTTAGCTCTCTTTCAAATAAAGTAAAAATATGTGTGTGTAATACCAACAATACGAGGAATGTTTTCAATTTCCGGAAAAACGTGAAGTAGTATTTTCATCAGGATAATATCATTTCATTAGCGCAAATGAACAAAGTTTATTTCCAAAATCGAAAGTTTGTAACCAAAATAGTTAGAAAGTTATAACAATATCAATATTAAATATTTGAAATTTCATAACTCCGATACTAGCAGCTTTCGAAGAAGCAGGTTAGCTGCATTGATAAGAGTGGCTGCTTGCCTAGAGAATTTTGAATAAATCAATTTCAAATAATAGATCAAGTTTGACCCCTTAAATATAGACAAATTTATACCATACTTTATTACGTAATGAAATCACTTTAAAGAATGTTTATATAATTACGCATATCTATTTCCAAATCTTTTATATCTTGAACGGTATCGGAGATATATATTTCTACAAAAAAAAAAGTATACGTGACTCTAACTGCGGCCATATTCAATTTTGAAAGTTTTAAAGAATTTCAAATAATTGCATTTCATGCGAGTTATTGATCACGTGAATTTCAATCTTCTATGATCAAATTTGAAAATTTGCCCCAAAATAACACCTTTATTTTCACCTCTGTATACTTATTGCCTTTAAAAGCTTGTTGACGACATAAAAAAATTATATATGCTTATTCTTACATAACATTTATTTGATTATACACTCATAATACATCAATATATATATATATATATATATATATATATATATATATATATATATATATGTTTCTATTTAGATTTCCAAAGTATTCATGTTTAAATAAGACAATTTTCTTTAAAACTTGTGTAAATAAACGTAAAAATTAATTCAACGTTTCGAACGTCCTTTGTTCCCTTTGTCAAGAATTTATTTGACAATTACAAAGAAACTTTGAATACCATCAAGATTTACAGAAAGCTACGTATCAAAAATGTGAAACACTTACTAATTTAACTTTTTAAAGCGTTGTCGTGACAATAAAATAATACCCAAGGATTTAAATTGAAACCAAGACCAGACATTAATGGTTCTTATCAGATTTTATTCAAAACAAGCCTTGCCCTTTTAAGAAAAGCGATTGCCAATGAAAGGGCTAAACTTGACTATCTCAACCGTACCCTTTATGACACATTCCAAACTTTACATGCTATCAAAATACACCCTTTCATATTCGATACGGTGGATCGTCTCATTGAAATTACTGTAGAATCGTCCTTGATGATAAAACTAACCGACAGAAACAAAAATTTGAACGTCTGTCTCATACATCGCAGGCAATTAATGTAGAACCGTTAAGGACAGTACACAATTTAAGTGACAAAGAACTTGATAATAATATTCTAAATGTTTTAGGTAAAGGGTTTAATTTTGCCATCACTCCTAAACGGATTCCGTAGAAAACATCATCACCAACGTAGAATACGCCTTAAAAGATACAGAATCTACGGTAGCTGACGAAATTAGACTCAACGTAGCACACATTCTTCAGAACTGCAAACTTCCCAAACAAAATATCACCAAACAAGACCTCCAAATGTTAAACCAAATGAAAATGACGACCAAATATTAATACTACCTGCTGACAAAGGAAACGCTACTGTCATTGTCAACTCTCAAGACTATCACCATAAGATGTCTGAACTGCTAACTTCTTCAGAATATAAGAAAAATCAGTGCAATCCTACCACTTACATAGAAAAACAACAAAATCTATCATTAATTCTACAAAATTAGACAAAGAAACAAAACAGAAACTAATTCCAAGAGAAGAGTTCAAGAATCCCCAAAATATACGGATTCCCAAAAATGCATAAAGAAAACTGGCCATTACGTCCTATCGTCAGTGCATTCAATTCCCCGACTCATGACCTTTCTCGTTATCTAGCTAAAGTTATTCAACCGATTTGTGAAAATGCTGTATCCTACATCAAAAACTCTTATGATTTTCTACACAAACTCAAAATTGTACCCTTGGCTCCAAATGACATTTTAGTTTGTTTCGACGTAACGTCACTTTCACCAAAATACTTAGTGGAAGACAAGATAAAAATTCTAGAAGTCAAACACTCAATAAACCAAGACATACTCAAATTGATAAACCATTGCATGCACTCAACCTATTTTACATACAAAGGACAATTCTACAAGCAAATTCAAGGAACACCTATGGGCTCGCCATCTCTCCAGCTTTTGCGAATGTATAAATGGAACATTTTGAAACCATTGCTTTAAATTCTGCAGATTTAAAACCTAAATGTTGGTTTCGTTATGTTGATGACACATGTAGTTTGGTCCCATGGAAAAGGAAACTTGAACCATTTTCTAGGACATATTAACAACATTCACGACAACATTAAATTTACTATGGAAGTTGAAGAAAATAATTCACTCTTTTGGACACCCTAATAACAAGACTTCCTAATGGTAAATTTACACACAAAGTGTATCGAAAACCAACACATACGAATAGATACTTAAACTCTCTCTCGCATCACCATCCTGGTCAATTACGTAGCGTTATGAAATCCTTGATATACCGCTCTTACCACTTATCTGACCAAAATTCTAGAACGGAAGAGATGAAGACTATTAATAAAATACTAGTTCAAAATGGATACAAAGATCAAGAAATATTGAAAATTACCAACGAAATAAGAAGACCAAGAAATAATAGCTTGTCAAACAATGAACGAAAGATTCCTGTTATTCTACCTTATATAAAGGAATTACAGACAGAATAGCAAAGAAATTTCCCAAAACGACTTCAGACCGGTATTCAAACCCATTCAACTTTGTCCCAACTTTTAAGAAACCCCAAAGACAAAGTTCTAATGAAAACCAAGGAGTGTATGAGATACCATGCAACAACTGTCGAAGAACTTATATAGGACAAACTAACAGAATATTATATGAGAGCCGATGAACACCAACTAGCAATTAAACAGCACAATCCTTCATCGTCTTTAGCTACACATCATTTAGATACAGGACACCAAATTAATAACAACAATATCCGTTTAATTGCACCTCTATATACCTTACAAGCAAGAATTATTAGAGAAGCAGTTGAAATTGAAAGAAGACCAAACGCCCTCATTAAACGAGATGACACTTCTAGAATGCCACAAATTTGGAAGAATATCATTAAACAAGTTGATTCTACATTTCAACCAACTCCAAATCTTCCAGCAATTTCAAACACTTATGCTGCAACTATTCCAGGCGTCCCCACTTCTGCACCTTCTACATCACATACTAGACCATCTACCCGAAGTCAAACACACTCGTCCAGATTAAAATTAAATTAGTTACCTTGATTTCATATTTTGTACTTGTTAAAATACTTACCTTATTTGCAATTTCTGTAATTGTCAAATAAATTCTTGACAACAGGGAACACAAGGACGTTCCCGAAACGTTGAATTAATTTTACGTTTATTTACACAAGTTTTAAAGAAAAATTGTACTTATTTAAATATATATATATACTATATATATATATATATATATATATTAATTGACCTTGGTTTAACTTGGGTGTTACGGTCATCTTTTAGCCCAAGAATGTTTTCTCGACAGTTTGAAAGGTGAGATTACAGACCTAAGTGACAGATTGACCTTCAAACTCGTCATGGACAACTCAAACAGAATTTATATATTGCTGGATGACTATGTGATTGTTTACGGAGGATCTATGTGTTGTTTGGGTGTTTGATTTGAGCATGTACGAGGTTACCTGTAGAGTGTATGATATTAGTGTATGATTGTTTGATGTGAGTGTGATGATATGTATGATTTTAGGTAGAGTGTGTATATTGAAGTGTGACAAGCTTGTGAGTTGATGTATTGTGAGTGTGTAGATGTGTAAAGTTGTGAGATTGTAGTGTAAGTTGTAGTTTATGTGTATAATTGTGATTTGTGATGTGTTTATTTATTAGTGATCTTAGTAGTGTGAAGTTGTTTAGAGTGTAGTGAAGATTGACCTGTGATTGTCGTCAGTATAATTAATTAGATTTAATGTGTGGTTGTATTTGTGATGTGTGTTTAAGTATTATGTTTGTTAATGTGTTGTATGTGTGTATGTTTGTAAATGTGTGAATTTGATGTGTGAGTTTTATGTTATAGTTGTGAGTTTGATGATAAGTGAGTGTTTGAGTGTGGTTATGATGTGATTTAGTGATGTGAGTGTGATGTTAATTGTGATTGTGTATGTTAATTTATAGATTGTGAGTGTGTAGTGTGAGATTGTAGAATGTGATTTATATGTTAGTATAGTAATGTTAATTGAGTGTGTATGATTATATAGTGAGTTAATAGTATGTGATGATGTTGTATTGTAGTGTGTGTGTGTGTTTTAGTATTGTATCTGTAGTTTATGTGTTAGTGTAGTGTAAGTTTAAGTGTATAAAATATGTGATTGTATATTTATTGATTGTTGTGATTTATAAGTGATTAGTTTATGTGATGTATTATTATGATGTGTATGTGTATGTGTTTGAGTTGTGTAGTTGATTTTGATGTTATTGAATAGTGTGATTTGTATGTGTAGTGTGTATTTATGTGTGATAATTTGAGTGTGGTTGTGTCATATTGTGAGTCATGTGTTGTGTGAGTGTGTGTGTAGTGGATTGTGGTGTAATGTTGTGAGTTTTAGATTGTGAGTGTATTTTTGATGTATGTGTGATGTGAGTTTTGATGTAGTGTGTGATTTTGAGTGTGATGTTTGAATACTGTGGTGTGAGTGTTTATTGATTGTGAGTTGTTATTGTGTAGATGTTTTGTGATGTTGAAGTGTGATGTGTGAAGTGTGATAAATTGTGTGAGTTGTATGTGTTTCACTGTGAGTGTTTATAGTGATGTGAGTTGATTAGTGTTAGTATGTTAGGTTTGTAGTTAATTTGTTATTGTTTATGTGTGAGTGTATTGTAATTGATGATTATGTGATAATGTGAGTGTGAATGTATCGTGCCTGTTCTATAATTGTATTGTTATGATGTGTGTGTGTGATGTGTGCTGCCATACGTCTGTGTGCCGTGCGTGCAGTTGTAGTTTTTATTAGTTATTATTTATGTTTTTGATTAAGTTGTAGAAATGATGTAATATAGGTTATTTGTTATTATGATGTGTATGTGTAATTTTTATGTGTAAAGTGTTGTATAGTTGTAATGTAGTGATTGAAGTTTATTTTCAAGAACGTGCCTTCAGATTTTCTCGTTGAATTAATCGTTATTTGAACAAACACTTAAATTCCACTTTAGGTACTTCAAAAATCTTTTCAATAACTGAATAACGATTAATTTTATAAGAAAATCTAAAGACATATCTTTTAGAGATAATAACATTTCACTTATCTGACTTTTCTTTAAGAGGTGTTTTAAGGCGCAGCCAATATTCATTAAAAATTAATTAAGTAACATTGAAAATGCGTAACCTGAATTACCTACATTTTTACAGCAGCTGGCGGCTTTGCAATTTATTTTTGGTTAGCATCTAGAAATCTGTTGAGCACTGCCTGACATGAAGTTTTAAACCTTCATCTAGCATAGCTTATTGTCTTTGTTTTCACAATGTTGCCTATTTCGTGATGAACGTATTAAAAAGGGGATTGCATAGTTATCCTGAAAAAATTATTATTATGATTGGATTGCTTTTTATTTCCGTTTTGTAGGTTGGTGGGTCGTGTGCTGCTGCAAACCAGATATTTTTTATTTTTGAATAGAATTAAGTTATTTAAGGCCATGTAAAGTATGAAATCGAGGACGACGATTACAGAAATTCTATTTAAGCTATTATTCGGGTTAATCAAGCCATAGAGTGAGTACTCATCACATAAATTGGCTCTTCTCATGATATTATGTCTTGTTTAATTGTCGTGGTGTTAATCAAAATTTCATTATACTGGGTAAGTAACGAAATACAATTTAAGTTATTTTCTATTACAAAATCTATTCGTATCATCGCACGGTACAATTAGGGAAATCTTAAAGTAAATCCTCTCAAAAGGATTGTATTAACTATTTTCTGAATTTGTGTTAGAGATGAGTACAATTCAAGCATAAAATGTAGATTCGAAAAGAGAAATAGAACACGCTCTCAAAAATTGAAGCATTTTCCGCCCAATTTGACAAGCAAGACTTGGTGATATTTTGGCAATATTGAAAGTGTCATAGTTATAAATGTTTTTCTTTTTATGAAAATCTAAATTAGATACGTCAATAAACTGAAATTAGAAAAATGTCGTTTGGACTTCTTGCAATTCTGTCAATTACCCTTTATCCCCTTCAGACTTTTTGCTAACTGCAATTTCATTTATGTATGCAACTCGAAGTTGTCTAAATATAGAATTAAAGCGAGTATTGCTGCACAGAATTATAAATTAGTTTCCACTTTGCAGCTACACGAAAGATAACCTCTGTAAGCTGTTGGGAATACCCAGCTTATGCAAAACTTTCTATTGTAACATGTTAATGTGGAGTAGTGTTGGTTAATTTAAAATCTGAACCCTGCGGACAAAAAGTGTGCCTACCATTCAGTTACCTATTTTACGACAATTTTGTTCGTTTAAAAGTTAATGAGCCATAAAAAATTTCTCTTCTGAACGATTCTGCAATAAAATTCATTTCTCCCTCGCTCTCTTGTCTTGCATTGTATGATTATGCAGTTCATGAAGTTGGAAATTTTTATAGCGTAACCGGAACAACTTTAATTAATTTGGTTTGTTAGTGGAATTAAGGGTTATAACTGCAATGCAGTGCAATCATCTCCTTGACAAATTTCCAGACACTCCCGAGTGTCTGCAGCTTCGATACTATTACTGATGTGTATTTACACTTCCGTTAACTGTATAAAAGGTGGAGAGGTGAGGGTAATATCTAAATGCCATTTCTAATTTAACATTCCACTAACTATTTTATTAAACTTGATAATGCCTTTCTGTATTTACATAAAACAACGAAAGAATGTCTTCTGGGTTTTTTGATTTTACTTTATAGTCATACATATTTTATGAAAACATATTAAATAGCAATTTTTCGGTTATACGACAAAATGTAAATTTTTAAATAAAGAAAAGTTCTAAAGTATTTTTTGTTATTTCAGGCACGTTTACACGCTAAGGTAATAATAAGCTTACTTTTCTAACTTTACCTTTTATTATAACATTTTTACCTTTGATCCGTATACAACAAGCATTAAAAACGTTATTCATTTATTGAAATTTTTGAACGATTTTACGTATGGTGTAATAAAATATTTTTTTTACAAAATTGTTTGATATTCAACTCACGTATTATGTTCGTGCTCATTTACATTTTCAACTTGCATAACTTTATTAATAAACAAATTTCGAATTTTGAATTATTCCGTACTGGATTTAATTAAATTTTTTAACAGATAATTTTCATTTACCAATCAGCTATTTTCGATGCCATTATCAACATTGCAAAACATTCCGATGTCATCGGGGCGATACAACTCATAAGAGATAATATTCGCATTGGTTCTGTAAAATCTGCCTTAGCATTTTGTTGGATACACTGCAAATGTATAAATTGAATGGGTGGCCAACTAAGAACGGCCGTCGGGAAAAAAATTTTTATAACAAAAGTGGCCTTGAGAAACGCCTGGAAATTATTTTCAGAATTGTAGGTTCACCGCTAGAGGGCGTATTTGACAATTAAAATCTTAAAAAGCAAAATTTTTCAAAATTTACTCAATTAAGGGGCATATTAAATATTATAATCAGATTCCTCGACAAATTCTGCATATTTTTATTTGACAAGTGTTAGTCTATCTCTTCAAATAAGGGGTGGGGGACAGTGGGAACCTTGTTACGAAGAAACGCCTTTAATTCAGGTTCTGCTTGACCGATTTTAATAAACTTGATGTTGTTTGAAAGAGCTTTTGTTAAACAATAGAAAATTTGTAAATTTGAAGTAATCTGATTAATAACATAAATGCTAGAGGGCGCTGTTTCATATTTCTTTAATATTGTGTTTTCTCTTTGCAATTTTAAATGGGAGCATAAAAATTTAAGTAGGTCTTTAAAAAGTAGCCTAAATTAGTAATAAAACAGTGAAAACCGCATGTCGATATCTTTTTCCCATTCTGAGATATCGTAAGAAACAGGTAAATTGCGGGAATTGTTCTTCCAACGTCTAGTAGGCTAGTTCGCGTTAACGGAAATTATTAAATTTGGCCTGGATGAAAAGATCAATGTAAGATCTTTTCATCCAGGCCAGTAATTTAAACTGTTATCATACTAATGTTATGGTTGCCGCTAGATTACCTAAATGTAATGCTGTCGCTACTAACAATGAGAACAAAGTATAAAATAATAATGTGATAAATCTAACATTTTTTTAATTATATAAGAATGTTATATTTGTTTTCAAGCGATGTGTTAGTAAATCAAAAGCATAAAATATCAATAAAAACCGATATTTGCCCAGCAACAACAAATACAGTTTAAAATATGAATTACGATTTACTGATGACAACAAAATTAGTAAAGAGGGCCATGTAAGATATAAAATAAATTCCCTGTCGAAAACAAGCAAGCTATGATTTTCACGCATATGTCAAAAATTATTCATCGTGTTGCATTTAATAGACTTTCTTCATCTTTTCGTACCAAAATGATTCTTACAAATGAAGAAGCATTTGATATGTTGGCAGTTTATTTTGAATGTATGAGAAATGCAACCGTTGCTGCTAGAGTGTATGCACTGCAGGACCCAAACAGACGGCATCACAGCAGAAGAGTTATTCTCCGACTCGCACACCGTGTGCGTACTACTGGAAATGTGAATGTTCCTGTATACCGAAGACAACGCAGAGGTAGAACACAGGAAAATGTTATTGATGTTTTAGCTTATGTAAATGTTAACCCTCATTCAAGCACCAGAGCTATAGCTAGAGACTTGGGTATATGTCGTACCACCGTCCAAAATATTTTAAAAGAACACAGGTGACTACTTATTTATTAATGCCTTTTGTATTCGGTATTATAATGATAAAAATTTTTTAATTTGTTTCGTTTGTCGTTATATGTTTCTCATTTTTATCATACTGAAAATGTCATTACATCAAAGTTAACTTGTGACAACATGACTAATGTATCTGTCGCCATTTTATATCCAGTTTCAATAAAACACCAAATTATTTAATGAAATCATCTTATGCTATGTAAATAGATTTTAACTAACAGCATGATAATATGTGAGGCAAAGTAAAGTAAAAAGGTACCAATAATAAAAAATAATGAGAGGCAGGGCGAGAAAAATTCGTAATAACATTACGAGAGTTAATGCATTTAAAGTCCTTTTTCGTTTACTAAAAACGAAGGACTTCAACGCGTCTTATTGATCTGATTACTTTATAATATATACTATTTTAGATTGCACCCATATCACATGGCCCTACACCATTGTTGAATGCTCAAGATTTCGATACCAAGTTGGATTTTTGCAACTGGCTCTCAAATATGATACACGACGATGCTGAAATACTTTCACAAATTATGTGGGCAGATGAGGCTACTTTTCATACTGATGGTAGTGTAAATCGACATAATATGCACTACTGGTCTGTAACGAATCCCCACTAGATGCAGGAGGTCCAACATCAGGGTCGTTGGTCTGTGAATGTGTGGTGCGGGATTCTAGGTGGAGAAATAATTGGGCCTTTTTTTTTAATGAGACTGTTAATGGAGAAAGATATTTAGATTTTTTAAGCAACGAATTGCCACTTCTTTTAAAAGAGGTACCCTTGGCGATTCGTCGTGACATGTTCTTGCAACATGATAAGTGCCCGGCACATTATTCTAGAGATGTTTGGAATTTCTTAGATCAAACATACCCTGAAAGGTGGATAGGACGTGGAAGTTTATTTATTTGGCCACCAAGATTTTTATTTGTGGGGGCGAATAAAAGATCTTGTTTATACCGATAGACCCACAACAAGAGCTGACATGATTGAAAGAATACGACAGACAATACGAAGTATGTCAAGGGCAGAAATTGAAACTGCTGTTCTCTCCACCCGTCAGCGATTGATTTCATGCATTGAAAATGATGGACGACATTTCGAACATCTACGGCGATATTAATTAGTTATTTATTTAAGGTTTTAATTGTTAGGTTTATCACATTATTTTATAATTTGTTCTCATTGTTAGTAGCGACAGCATTACATTTAGGTAATCTAGCGGCAACCATAACATTAGTATGATAACAGTTTAAATTACTGCATACCAATGTAACATCTTTTCATCCAGGCTAAATTTAATAATTTCCGTTACCGCGAACTAGCCTACTAGACGTTGGAAGAACAATTCTCGCCATTTACCTGTTTCTTACGATATCTCAGGATATCGACTTGCAGTTTTCACTGTTTTATTACTAATTTAGTCTACTTTTTAAAGACCTACTTTAATTTTTTTGCTTCTATTTAAAATTGTAAAGAGAAAACACAATATTAAAAAATATTAAACAGCGCCCTCTAGCATTTATGTTATTAATCAGATTGCTTCAAATTTACAAATTTTCTATTGTTTAACAAAAGCTCTTTCAAACAACATCAAGTTTATTAAAATCGGTCAAGCAGAACCTGAATTAAAGGCGTTTCTTCGTAACAAGGTTCCCACTCTCCCCCACCGCTTATTTAATATGCCCCTTAATTGAGTAAATTTTGAAAAATTTTGCTTTTTAAAATTTTAACTGTCAAATATGCTCTCTAGCGGTGGACCTGCAATTCTGAAAATAACTTCCAGGCGTTTCTCGAGGCCACTTTTGTTATAAAATTTTTTTCCCGAACCTGTGCTATAATCCATTCCTGAGATATGGCCGACGGCCGTTCTTAGTTGGCCACCCGGTACCTACTTATCCCTATACTACGTTCGGGGGAGAGCGTACAGGGTGGCGAAGATAGGTAATGCTTTCCTTATGGGAATTTTACTTCGACGTTGCCAGTTGTATGCAACGGGCGATAGTACTCGTATAAGCTCAATGAAACAATGAGAGTTCTACGATGATTTAATTACATTTATTGACTGTTCCATTAAACTAATTTTTGTACAGACTGTGTTTACTTTTTATCTGTTAATGTCAGTTAATGGCCTGTCTTATTATACACGATGATTATTGTTAAGTGATTATATTTGTGATTGGTTTATTTTGTAAATTGGGCTGATTCCTAACTACTTTCTAATTCTAAATACCTAACTACCTTATAGACCATAAAAGTAATATGTTGATTCTTTATCTGTTCGCGAAACGTGTTGGTATTACTCAGTGCAGTGTATATTGTGGTCGATACTTTGATTTACTATTATTGCTTTGATTGTTGGAAATGGAAGAAATTCTTAAACGGAAGTCTGGTCAATCTTTGCAAGTTTCAGAAAAACAAATACTAATGAATCTAGTCAATTACCATTTAAACAAAACTAACCAACATAATAAAAAGGTATCTGAAATGAGTGGCGTGGGCGAAAGGATGCTTTACACCGGGCGGCAACGCTTCACCAGATGGACTACTTCCTCCAAAAGAAAGGATTAAAAAGCGTGACAACAGATACGACGAAGTGTTCAGGATGGAAATTCGCAGAACAGTGCACCAGTTTTATCGGGAAAATATACCGCCCGCACTAAATTCTGTGTTAGTTGCAGTAAATGGTAATAAAAGTTTGCCTAATTTTTCTCGCACCACACTGTATCACATACTGCATGAGTTGGAGTTTGCGTTTGTAAAGCGTGGTACAAAATCTGTGTTAATTGAAAACCGAGAAATAATCACTTGGCGTTCCGGTATTTACGCAATATGCGGAATTATCGTAATGATGGATACAACATCGTGTATTTAGAGGAGTCGTGGGTAAACATCAATCAACAATCAACATCAATTAAATCGCATTAGGATGCATTTATGCGCGGATTAACCAGAGGTTTGAAAGCTCCAACAGCTCGTGGTCCACGATTTGTCGTGTTACATGCAGGAGGCAATAATGGGTTTATTGGTGAGGCAGAGATGACTATTTTGGCTAAGACAAATACCCAAGATTATCATGATGAGATGGATGGACCCACCTTCGTAAAATGGTTCGAAAATCCGTTGATTCCGAATTTACCAGAAAAAACTGTTGTTGGTATGGACAATGCATCTTACCACAGCAGAAAGTTAGAGCAAAGTGCAAATAATAATTCAAATAAGCCGAAATTCAAGCATGGCTTCGGTCGAAAGGTTTATTTTTTGAAGAAGACTATTTAAAAAGGGAATTATTGGAAGTAGTCAATGCCTTCAAACGAAACTATGATGGTTACAAGATAGAAGGTATTACAGAAAGGCACAATGTCAAAGTTTTGAGACTCCCACCGTAGTGTGGAGTGAAGTAAAAAGGTAATTAATACTTCTTGCATACTTTTGGTATTATTCTGTTAAATATAGATCATTTATTGGGTTGGTATTTTTAATGAGGCGAACATATAGTGCGTTTTAATTTGATGCTACAGAAAGATCCAACATTTTTACTTCCATTTTTTTTAAATTATTGTTATCATAAAAGTGGAATTTAATGCACAAGTAAATGGTTTTTTTTTCATTTAAGGTACGTAGCTGGAGATAACACGAATTTTAAGGAGAATGAAGCTCAGTACTTAATCAGTGAAGCATATTTGCCAGTTACGCCAGAAAAATGGAAGAACTACGTAAATCACATATTAACAACGAATCAGAAAATGTGGGAAGTCGATAATTTGTTATAGGATGTTGAACTAATTATTATAAAAGTAAATAATCCAGATAGCGGTAGTGATGGTGACAATACAGACAGACTATAAATGTTTATTCACCTTAATTATATTTTTATATTTTTTCCCATTTTAGTTTTTAATATATATTTCTCAATGTAATCCGACTAAAATTCTATTTTAAGACATTTTTATATTATTGGTTTTCTTATGAAATGTTTTGCTTCTTCATTTAGATTTCTCATTATTTTCAATGTAATTTTTGTATAAATTGTATACTATGTTTATCAAATTTTTATTTTGTATTGCCTTCGTTTTTGACCATATCTTATTTTATTTTGTTAGTATTCCACTTTTGTACAAGTTTTCTACTATTTTATTGCGGTAATAACAAAACTTTATAATTATATTTCTGTCTTTCTTTGTAATTTTTTACCTTTTTGCATGTTTTGTTTTTATATTTTTAATATCACAAAGGATTCTATTATATTATATTTATAAGTTGCTGTTGTTTTTTTTTATAAATTTTCTTTGAAAAATCAATGTTGCCACAATGCTATATTACAGTAGCTAGATTTGTATATGAGCGGTGAATGTTTGCATACGTTCGCGGAGACATGGCATTGCTGGCGCTGTTTGCCATAAGCGCTGTACTGCACTCCCACCCCCGAACGTAGTGTTGGACCGTGAAGGTGGTGTCATTAAAGTACCACTTTCGCAGCCAAATTGTAAAGAAACGGCTAATCTATGCCGACACGTTGGGAGGAAAATTGTAATGATTTATTTATTCTTTGTTGAAAGAAAAGTGCTTAATTCTGTATTGTAACGTTCGTAATTGTATGGTATATTGAATAAGAAAAGAAAAATTATTATTTAGCCGGGCTAGCTCCTTAATATATACTTACAATGTAATTTTGATTTACATTCAATATGAATTGTTTGAATTATAATAAACAACAAAATAAATAACACTAATTTTACTTCTACAATGCTTAAAACTCCTTTCCAATATCAGTCATTGACAAAAGTATATGCAATTTCTAATAGAAATTAACCCTGACCAACGCTAGTAAGACGCCTTTAAATTGTGAAGCGAGCTATCGGTTAATATCACTTTACGTAAACGACTTTAAATATAACTTCAATCGACGAAATGTTAACTTCAAATGAAATCAGTAAAATCATAAGGTTATCCAAGCTATCTATTAATATTGTTTGGTTGAACATTTAGCCTTAGTCAATTTAATTCATTTAATCTCTGACCTGTAGCCATAAATCTTAATTTGTGCTAGAATTATTTATAAACCGAGTTAATGATATGCAACCGGTATACTAAACGGTCCTTATTTAAGGAAGTGACAAGTTCCAATGTTAAGTTATACATTTTGATTACAACCAACTTAAATATAAGTGGAAACTATACGGTTTTAGGAATTAGTCCATATACTTCTTTCTAGCTTAATATAGTGGTGCTGTCTCCTTTAATTTGTAATCAATAGAATAAATAAACACCAGAGTAAATTTGACTAGCAATCTTAAATTAATCATTATGTATAATCGTAACAAAATTATTGTATAGTGTCACAGACATATACATTGAGATCTCTCATTTAAATCCTATCGGCCCTGCAATCAAGCTACATAAACTATATACATATACATTCCATGGTCAATAATTTTAATGGATTTAAACAAAAATTAAATCTACTGTTGTCACGCAATCATGGACTAACGTGAAGATTAGTTTTTTTTTCTTTTTACTCGGCTAATAACAAACCGTAATTAAGGCCGTCAATATTGATGAGTATAATTAAGCAGTACAAATAATTAAATTCTGGCTTTTAATAAAGGTGGAATAAATATAGTGTCAACGTTTAGTGATTCACAATAAAACAATTTATGATAAACAAAAATTAAATAGAACTAATTATAAAAAGAAATTTTCTCTTTTTATTCCGAAATTAAAACTTGATAAATAAGAAGTTAGTTTATAGTAGAACGCACATTTTATAGATAGAGATAAGTAAACCGAAACATTCAAAAATAGACTTTAAAATCCAATCAATATAATTAAGAGAGTTTTAAATTGATAAAATAATTAATAGTTAACACCGTTTTTATAAATCCATTCATGTGTGTCTTAGAACTGCATATTTAAATAATAGAAATGTTGTCCGTTTTTTAATGACATTGTATTTGAAAGGGAATATCTGTGTATCTGAAATATGATATGATAATTTTGACACTACAAATCCCGTCTAGAAACAATTTAAATTTTGTAATTATAAAGAAAACAAAGTTCACTCCTGAAATTAAAAGTTGGCCATAATGTTGGCCAAATGGAATGTAATCTCTCTGCCATTATATAAAATTTTATATATTTAAATAATGCGAGCTCCGACAGATATGTCAAACAGTAATTAGCTTCTGTAATTGCGTGATTTTGAGTTGATAGGAGTTTTATTAATTACTAATTAAACCGTTAGATAGGAAATTTCTTTTGTCTTTTTGTTAAAAGAAACCGGCAAAATTTTACACCAATCGCTCCGTTATTCCAAAATTAATCATTTTAGCACGACAACAGAAGTCTTATTGATGGATTGAAACACAGGAAAGAGCCATAGCCAAATCATTATCTTTTCGTTCTCACTGCGTTAAGTATACAGATGAAATTGAATTTTGTTGATGAGTATGAGGTGAAATGTAGTTTAAAATTGATTACTATAATTAGACTTAATAAATACTCGCTCTGCAATTAAGCTTGGAAACTAGTTAATTTATTTTGACACAAGTAGTAAAAGTTTGCTTCGCTACTGATCACCGTTTCCGTTTAAACCGCAATCATTGCAATTGAAATAAATTAAGAGAGCTCATATTTATTAAGGATCATTCATTTTCATCCATCATTGGTGAAGGAATTTTTTGTCAAGAGGACCTGTGTCCATTTCCAACTACCGTATTCGCCTTCCGTCCGTACTAATTTTGTTTTAGGTACATCTTCTACCGCAGGATGAAACCCTGAATATTATCCTCCACTGAGATACCTGGAGCAACCGTTTGGAAACCGTACAAGTGCAGGATTAGACCCAAAGACCGCCTAGACATTATCTAATCTTTGGGTCGCGCCCGAATCCGTTTTCAAATAAAATTACCGTTCATTATAAGTGTTTTAAATATTTTTTTTTACAAACGAGTTTAATTTTTGTACTGGTGCTCGTTGAGGGCAAACTTCACTAGCCAACACCGAAAACCCATTACGCTAATTTCAATATATAAAAAGGAATAAAATAAGATCTCTTACTTAATCAAAATTATTAATCCCATATCATGTATTCCTTCCGGATCACTATATGCACATATACTCGTAATATATTCCAAGGTAAGCGTAGGATAGCAATGTTCGAATCTTTTTGAACTACAATTGTTTCTTGAAAAACCAATTTATCTCCCTTTGAGTAATTAAGGCACACAACTATTTTTACACGAACCAGTAAGCACATGTTTTCGCTTACAGGTCTAAAAAAATTTTAAGTATATCTGAACTTTACTATTTATTTCGTTTGACTGTCCCAAACCAACATGCATGTACTTAAAGTGTTTAAAATTTTTCAGATATAACCAACCAATTGTGGACCATATAAATTCACCATTTACTTAATTATACTTATAAGTAATTTATAAATTATTGTATGTGTTACTTCCTTTAAAAGAAAATGAGTTTAGCACATCTCTTTGTTAAACATTCACTTATCTAACTTAGATGCACAACAGAATATTTATTTCGTTGGTCAAATTTTGTTCATTCAAATTTACAATCACTAATAGATTTAATTTACACAACCTTATGTTTAATGATTGAAGACAAAAAGTTTTCAACTCTAAAATTTGTAATTTTATATAATTTCAAATTACATAACTAATAATGGCCGCAAAATAAAAAGTTTCGATAGTTTTGCGTCAGTCTAAAATGAAGACTCTTTAGCATTTCATTCCCAACCCATTTATACCTGTCGCGTTTTCAGCATATCAGTATATTCGATTCAGCAATAAAAATTCATAACTAGACCTTTTAGATTGTTTTAGTTAAATTTGTTGACTCATGCTTCCATTTAATGCGTCAGGATAATTTGCTAAATCTAGTATTAATTTCCAATTTAATAATTTTAGCAAAAATTAGATATCCTAATGTAAATCAATGGTCTTTTACGCGATCAAAATCGATTATTATATCAATTTTTTTATTATTTTTATACTGAACTTTTTGATCCGCCATAATACGTGACCTCTGTTGAACTTACTTTCACAAAAATATAAAGTATGCAAATATTATTTGAAAAATAATCTGGGTTGACCAAAACATAGTCTGCCAAACACTGTTTAATTTGATTAAATTCTTAACAATTTTTATCAAATTTTACATTCATTTTATTGATTCATTTTATTGACAAGTGCTGTCTATCTTAGTCATTTCCCCATTTGCAACGCATTTTCAACCCCTTCCAGTGGCGTGGCTTAATTTCTAAATATTTGAATTTCCGTTATGAGATTTATGTGTATACACGAATAATGTTTACTAATTCAATGCATATTACATTTTCGGACCAAAAACATAAGTACTGAATTTATTTGAAACGTTACACCCAATATTAGATAACTTTTGTTCCAAATATGCAATACATTCAAAAACACTCCCACAAGCACATAACCCAGGAGTCTCAACTATCAGTAGTGTGGTGGAAAATGGATAAGCTCGGCTCACTATCACTAGTACAGCACAGCCGAGGACTATAAGCCTCGAACCTGAAACAAGCTTCCGTTCCGCAGTTGGAGAATGGGTCACCCACACCAATTACCACCTACGACACATACGCTCAAACGAGAAGGACAATACCCACTGGTGTTGGGAGATCCGACCTCATTCATGTAAAAATAAAATATAAAATAAATGCACTCAACCAAAGCAAAACAAATAACACTAAATCCGGTAGCAAAAGTCATCACTCGTACTCAGTTCACTAATGAAAAAGTCAAACATTGTGAAAATATGATCATCCTCAATCAGTATCAAATAAATTCATACCTTAGTTATCCTAGCAGACGAAAAGGGCTAATCTAAATTACCTACACCTAATATATGTAAATGGGTAAATACGCAATACTACATAGCTATAACAAAACAAACTTACCAAAATTATGTTAAAACTGATTTACTTGACTATTCGGAAATGTGAGGTGATACCAGGCAAGTCAACTAAACTAACACAGGCAACTTTTTATGAAATTCTCAATCAATAAAAATAAAAATGTACATCATGAACAAAACGCCCACCACCATACCGACCCCAACCGCTTCCACACTCCTTTGATTAGTCGCCTTTTACTGTAGAAAAATTCTTAAGCCGTCCCTACACAGTACAAAGCAAAAACTTAATTTCATATAAACTCAGTACTAATATACAAAATAAAATAATGCTGAATTCCGGGCACCAAAACAAAGCAAAAACTTAATTTCATATAAACTCAGTACTAATATACAAAATAAAATAATGCTGAATTCCGGGCACCAAAACAAAAAAAGGTAATATTGTTCAGTGTAGTGATAAGGTGATTATTTAACATTAAATATTTGGTATAATTTGATTTGTTTATGTGTTTATATTTGTAACATTCAATGTGCCCTTTATATGTAATATATCTAATAAGTTCCCTAGTGTTTGTCCAATATAAACAGAATTACAGATTGAGCAGATCAATTTATGAATACCAGACTTCAATATGTCGTTAAGTAAATCTTTGGAATTAAATAGGCATTTAAGAACATTAGTGTTAGTTTTGAAAGCTACTTTGTACTTCTTGTTCTTTTGTAATATGTGAGCTACTGTTCGTGATATTTTTCTAAAATATGAAATTGATATGTATATATTTTCTATCGATTCTGTGTTAACTAGGTAAATGTTATTGAGAGATAATTTGTACCTTTAATTTTCAACTAAACATTTGAAATGTAACCATTTTCTTGTGTTAAAAATTATTAATGCTAAAGTACTCTAGCAAAGTACAGGTCGTAGGTTCAAATCCTACTCGAGATAAACTTTTTATTTATGTATTTAGTAAAATTAAGAATAATTTTTAATTACACCAGATATTTTGAAGTAAACACGCGTAATCAAGAAAGTAAGACCTTTCTTGCAACTTAGTAAGTTGACGATTGACGATTGACATTGTTGTAATGTGGCTTACTGTCACACAATCAAATTAACTTGATAATCACCTATTAGTCATAATAGCATCTGGAGTCGTGATTATATAATGTACAAATAACAACGACCACTGACATTTTAGAAATCTCGAACCATAGGGTTTACAAGTGGGAATTCCTAATCACTCACCAACAATCCTGGAACGAATACACTATTTTTATAGTTTTGCTAGTAAACTGTAAACAAGTAATCACACTATTTCCCGAATCATAGACTTTAATTATACCTACAAAAACCTTATTCATGTTGCGATAAGTCGTTCGGATAGTAACGCTGTCAACAGGACAAACTTAGAAAAGCGTTTTAATTTTTGAGACTTACCGTCGTTGTTCAATACTGAATTTGTATTTATAACAAGAAGTTCAGAACGCCTTCGTATATCAGAGCGAACACAATTAATACTAGAAATACTTATAGGTGTAAAGTTAAACGTAGCTTTGATACAAGGTGTAAAGAACACAAGATTTTGTAGATTAAGTCAACCAAAGAAATCTGCGGATAATATGGAAATAGTGTCAAGACAAACTCGTAATTATGTTCGTTTACAACGCGAAGTTGTTAAGATATATAAACACCCTAATAACTTCAATTTGCAAGAACAACATCTCCATTTAAAAACGGCATAATGGTATGTTTTAATTTAGCTTTTAGTATGCTTAGGTCTTCTGCTGTTTTTTTTCCTAAACCTTGAAGCAAAAGGTTTTACCAATTAGATAGGTGTATGTTAAGTTACCATAGCACTATAATAATTTAACATATATAGTTAAAACATATTACTACATTGTTTTCTTGTACCGGGTGGACCAATAAGGCGATCCACCGGCTATATTTCAAGAACTGTTTATCGTACAGCTCTGGGAAAAAAATTTTCTTAGTAAAAACGGCCAATGGAAATCGCTGGAAATAACTTTCAAGTTTCTAGCTTTACCGCCAGAGAGCATAATCTTTATAGAAAAATTTGAAAACAATTTTTTTATAAAATATGTCCAATCATAGTAGGTATTAAATAAGTAAATTAGAATGACGCATAATTTCTACACAAATTTTGTTAAATTTTTTTTCTCTATTTTGTCAAATAAAGGGTGGGGGGTAGTGGGAATAAATGCCTATAGCTTTGGTTTGGATCAACCGATTTTAACGAAATTATTCCCATTCGAAAGGGCGTAGATGAATCTACTATAAAACAATTGCATTTAGCTTTAATTGTCGTAGATTTCGAATTAAAAAAAATAAAATTTGTTCATGTTCCAATTTTTAAATGGAAACACCTAAGTATTGTAAATTACAACGGAAACTGATTAAATTCGTAACAAAATGGCGCAAACCGCATGTCGATATTTTTTGTCTAACTCGAGATATAAGTAAAAACGCGTACGTAACTAGTACTGGTTCACTCTGTATTATAACTTAAAATAACAAAATATATGAAAAGAAGATCACACACATTAAAACTTAATGTCCAATTAAATATTCAAAATATTTTCCATCATTGTCTACACCAAGACGTAATCTATCGCGGGTAGACACAACAGCTGCTTCGATCTCAGCTATGAATATACTATTTACTGCGTTTCTAATGCGTTGTTTCATGTCTTGTCGCGTGGTTGGTCGAGTTTAAAAGGCTAACTCCTTCAATCTTCTCCATAGATAAAGATCTATACATGTCAAGCCTGGAGATCCAGCTGGCCATGGAAATATACTTCCCCTTCCAATCCATTTATATCGATATCTTAAATTCAAATAACCTCTAACTCGCCTGGAAAAGTGCCCAGGACCCCATCATGTTGAAATATCAGATATCTTCTTGTTTGTAAGGAAATGTCTTCTAATAAAATAGGCAATTCATTTTCCAAAAAAATTAACATGTATCGCCATTTTTCCATCAACTATACCACACCAAACATTAAGACTCCACCTACATTGAAGTTGCACTTCGTCCATCCAGTGCGGATTTTCTTCAGCCCAATAATGCATATTATGCAGATTAACACCACCCGCACTACTAAAGGTGGCTTCTTCTGTCCACAAAATATTTGATATGATATGCGGTTGTTCTTCCAGCATACCTAATATCCAATTGCAGTAATCCAGCCTTGCATCGAAATCCCTTTCATGTAACCCTTGGTGGATAACTACATGATAAGGATGCAGTCTAAAAAACATAGAAAAACAAATATTTTTAAGGAATGAATGGAATTATTAAAGTGCCATATTGCCGTTCTTTATCGCAATATAAAAATAAAACAGTTGAATCTAATATTTAAAGAGGATTGCAATTTTCAAACTTAAACGTGCAGTTCATAATATTATAAGAAACCTACCTGTTCTGCTTTAAAATCCTTAGAACCGTAGTTTTTGGTATGTTTAATTCTAGAGATTTGTCGATTGCTTATACAGGGTGTCCGGAAAAATGTGGGAAATCTCTCGGATTTAGATAGAAGACGAAAAAATAACATACATTTTTCTCCTCCAGACCCTTCCTACGGAGATGTGAGCCCCTAAAGGACGCCGCTGGAAATAAGTTTTTCTTGAATAACTTTTAAGATACTTGATATAATTTCATAAAACTTCAGTATGATGGCCACTAGTAAGGGCCTCTTAAAATAGTATCCTTGAAAAATATTTAGTTTGTTTGGTTTATCAGGGATAGACTAAGCTGTACACCTTAACGCCTAAATTTTTAACACCCTGCATGACAAAGATCTAAAAAAATATATTTGGATAGCTTGAACCTTTACATATAAAAAGTTATACTTGTTTACTGTCGATAAAATGAACTATTTTCGAGAAAAAAAATAATAAACGAATTAATGTTTCAAAATTAATAAATTATCAAAAAAAATTAAGCCAGTGTTTTTTCGAATTTTTACGAGAAAACACTCGTTTAATAATAAATTAGGAAAACCAAATTAAACATGTTAATTATTTAAAAAATCTTGCAAACTTAAGTGACCCACGAGGTATAATTTTATTTCTTGTTCATTTTATTTATCTTCACTCAAAAAAACATATTTCAAACATTCTTATGATACGAAATAAATAAATAACCTGCATTTTAGAACTTGACATTTGTCACATCGCTGATACATTGATCGTCAATAATTTACTTTAAATTTACTGATTTTTGGATTTCGTGATGATTTGAATTGTAAACTTATTCGAAATATGGAATTCACTTTTATTGAATACGCAATATCATCTCATGTATGATCTTGCCTCTTGCAATGCTTTGGAAGCAAGAAGATTGTACCACGAGAGATTTCCTAATCGTACTATTCCAAATCAGAAGACATCATTTCAACGATTTGATCAACGTATAAGAGAGAATGGTGAGTGATTTCGGTTACTAAGGTAATAATATTGACTTTCTTTATAACTTTAGAAATGTTTAAGAAAAAAAGTACTGATGCTGGTCTGAGAAGAACAGTGCGCACGGTGGAATTAGATAAAAACATTTTAAATGCTGTAGATGGCACTTCTTCAACGACCACTCGCAAATTAGCCGCACAATTTAATAAGCCGAACACAATAATTCATGAAGTTCTTCAAAAACAGCTGTTATACCCATATCATTTGCAAAAAGTGCATGAATTGATTCCTGAAGATTTTCCTCGTAGAATGCAGTTCGCAAATTGGCTATTGGATCAGCAACGAAATAATGAAAACTGCATTAGCACTATTCTTTTTACAGATGAAGCAGCTTTTACCAAAAATTGTACCACGAATTTACACAACTCACACGTATGGGCTGATGAAAATCCTCACCCAACTATTGTTTCGCATCATCAACAACAGTTTCAATCAATTAATATAATATATATATATATATATATATATATATATATATATATATATATATATATATATATATATATAATATATAAGTCATTGGAAATTTTTTGATTGGACCATTTGTATTGCCGGCGCGATTGAATGGACAACTTTATTTGGAGTGCCTCCAGTACGCTTTTCAAGATTTAATAGAACATTTACCTCTTGAAACCCGCCGAAACATGTACTTTATGCACGATGGGGACCACCTCATTTTAGCGTTGCTGTGCGGGAACACTTAAATAACGTCTATTCAAACCGTTGGATAGATAGGGGTGGACCTATCGCCTGGCCTCCTAGATCTCCCGACCTGACGCCTTTGGATTTTACCTGTGGGGACACCTCAAAACCTTGGTGTATTGCAGTCTGGTTGATACTAGGCAGGAGAGCCTACAGAGAATCTCGTTTCATTGTGATGTGCTAACGAACAATGTGGGGTTATTGTGGCGGGTACAGCAGTCCTCAATTCGTTGTGCTCGCGAGTGTATCAGAATTCACGGAGCCCATGTTGAACCCACTTATGAAGTTTTTAATTAAATGAAAATGAAACATAAATTCGTTTATTATTTTTTTTCTCGAAAATAGTGAATTTAATCAATATTAAACAAGCATACCTTTTTTTAGAGAAAGGTTCAAACTACTCAAAAATATTTTTTTAGATCTTTATCATATAGGGTGTTAAAAATTTAGGCGTTAAGGTGTACATCCCTAATAAACTAAACAAGCTAAATCTGTTTCAAGTATACTATTTTAAGAGGCCCTTACTACTGGCCATCATACTGAATTTTTATTAAATTATGTCAAGTACTTTAAAAGTTATCCAAGAAAAACTGATTTCCAGCGGCGTCCTTTAGGGGCTCACATCTCTGTAGGGAGGGTCTGGAGGAAAAAAATGTATAGGATGTATTTTTTCGTCTTCTATCTAAATCCGAGGGATTCCCCACATTTTTCCGGACACCCTGATGGTTTCTGTTCAACTAAAGCAACAACGTTGATTACATTATCTTCGGTCACACCTACAAGGTCGATGAAAGCTACCAGTTTCTCTTAATCTTCTTGCCTTTCTTTTAAATACTTCTTTGCCATAATTCCTCCTGTCAGCATATCTTATAGCATATATACGTGAGGCAATAGCGGCATTTGATGGCATTCATTTAGTAATATTAATATCTAGTTAAGAAAAGTTATATTCGAGTTATATGTCTAACACTTCTTAAAAAGATCGCAATATTTCGACTACTGTCAATAAATAAACAATTTGAAGCCTCTGTTAACTTTATTTCGCAGCCTTCTTAGTTTAACAAATTCTGAAAATACTGACATATTTTGTTATTTTAAATTATAATACAGAGTGAGCCAATACTAGTTACATGTGTTTACACGTTTTTACTTATATCTCGAGTTAGACAAAATGTATCAACATACGGTTTGCGCCATTTTGTTACGAATTTAATCAGTTTCCGTTTTAATTTACAATACTTAGGTGGTTCCATTTAAAAATGTTGACGTAGATAAATTTTTATTTTTTTTTATTCGAAAGTGCCCTCTATCTACGACAATTAAAACTAATTCACTTATTTTATAGTAGATGTAATTTGTTCATCTACGCCCTTTCGAATGAGAATAATTTCGTTAAAATCGGTTGATCCAAACCAAAGTTATAGGCATTTATTCATACAAACATTCCCACTCTCCCTCGCCCTTTATTTGAAAAAATAGAGAAAATGTATTTAACAAAATTTGAGTAGAAATTGTGCATCATTCCAATTTACTTATTTATGATTGGAAATATTTTATAAAAAAATTGTTTTTAAATTTTTCTATAAAGGTTATGCCTTCTAGCGGTAAAGTTAGAAACTTGAAAGTTATTTCCAGCGATTTCCCTTGGCCGTTTTTACTAAGGAAATTTTTTCCCAAAGCTGTACGATAAACAGTTCCTGAGATATAGCCGGAGGATCGACTTATTGGTCCACCCGGTATAATGACAATTACAATTATTCACCAAAAGCTATTTCTTTGTTAGATCTTTAATTGGTGTGTCAAGTTTCCATTTGTGAATGCTTTTATCTTCTAATTAAAGTTTTTCTCTTACATCATAACTTACAGTTTGGTAAATGTATTCTTTTATTATGACAATTTTGACTGTTAGCCTTTGCATAGTTTACTATTTCACAAATTTATTTTGACATTTCAAGTAACTCTTCAATATATTTACAGAGGACGATAACTGTAATTGTTATCGAAACGTATTTATGTAACAATATAAAACAAAATACACAATTTACTACCTAATCGTGAAAGTTTACATTTTCATATTTATTGGTACAAAGATAAGCATGTTAGTAACTGGCTTGAAAACAATGCCCTTTAAGAATTTATTTTTATTCATTGTACATCATAATTTAGCAAAAACACATTTTGCCATTTTTACGCGTGAATGTTTGATTACATTTAGCACTTGTCACAATCAAATTAAACTTTTGTGTGCGTGCAAACAGAGAAAAACGAGAAATACAGAAAAATTAAGTAAGCAGAATTATTTGTTCATTTCTTTTAAATACAACCGAAACTTTTTTTTAATAAATGATTTATGAATATAAATCAACGTTTAGTAGAAATGCAAATAAGCACGTGCAAATTTAATTGCAAGGGTAGATTAAATTAGATTCTAGAAACCCACCGTTACTGATAAAGTATTGGCGGACAAAGTTAAACTAGTTTAAACATGTGTTGAGTAAAACGCATAACGTTTAATAAAATCAAATTGTAGGAACACGCCTATTTGAAGTAAAAATCGATAAACTTGCGATTTAATTAAGAAGTTTCTTATACGTCATTAAATCCGTTTACGTGTTTGTAACGACGAGCAAGCACAATATTACACTTTCAGCAAATAGTTTTCGAAGCCGATGCTTTCACAGATTAATCCAAAGGTAAATTTTACTTTTTAAGTATTGCTTCGTAATTAAATAGGTTTCATTTTGTGTTTGCGTAACTGAGGACGACTATGCTGTTATCACTATTCATTTTTGTTATATTAACGAGTATTAATAATTAACGGAAGGGAATAGTTTGCTTATCCCCATGTTTCCTTCAACACAGTTCTTACTTAATATATAATGTTTTTTTTTTTCATGAAAAGTGACAGCTGTTCTTCAGCTTACCCTAATCAAAGTTGAAAGCTTCTCAAAGACTAGATTTTAAACCTCTTTTGGATTGTTAAAACTGCTGCAGGGGTGGACCACTACTTTTTTCTTAGTAACAGCAATAAATTCTTTGGCTTCGACCCTTCCCAAATTTTTCGAGTTATTTATAGTCCATTCAAAAGACTAAAACATCTAAATTTTTACAAACGAAATGTGTAAAATAAAAAAAAAACACTATGCTGATGCTAATATAGGATGCTCGCTAGCAGCGCCGGTTATCTTCGAGGGAAGTTTGATGTATTGACCTAACCACACTCTAATATCTTCCCTTGGGGCATGTTAATAAATCTAAACTCCTTTTTTATGGCTGGGGTATTTTCTCCTAAGACGGCAGCTTGCGGGCCCGATTCTACCCGAACATTGACGAGCACGCCAGCGCACAAAACCCTAGGCTAGCAGCGTTCTCGTTTCTCGTGTATTTCGCTCTTTGAAGTGTAACTGTCATCGAGTGAGCATTATTACGATGTATTCTCCTGCTTATGAGCCAACATCAGCGGACATTAGAGATTTTACTGGCTTGTTAATAAACTATTACAACATAACCGTTCAAGATAATGATGGAAACGATGACGTGGATGAGCTGAATGTATCTCACATCCAAGGTGATGGTGATGATTCACAGAAGAGGAAGGAAAGCGATGAGGTAGAGGAGAAGGATGAATCTCAAAACCAATATGATGATGGCGACGAATCACGGTTCAAGAAGAAGAAGAAGGCCGATAAAGGTTGTTATTAAATAATGTGATGTATTGTTGTTTATAATAATAATATATTTTCAAACGCTAAGCTTACCTTCAATTTTGTTAATAAACTTGTTTTTCCTAACGGTGCTCCCCGTCTTGATTCATGTTTGCAGCTTTACGAGTTTTCGCGTTAGCGTGTTTTTCGCTGGCGTGTTTCCGTATTTGCGTGTTTTCGTTTTACGTGTTTTCGCGTTAGCGTATTTTCGTGTTTGCATGTTTTGGCGTTTACGTATTTTCGTGATAGCGTTTTTTCGTTTGTGTGTTTTCGTGTTTGCGTGTTTCTGCGTTAGCGAAAACATACAAACGAGTGTTTTCGTGTTTGAGTGTTTTTGCGTTAGCGTGTTTTCGTGTTTGTATGTTTTCGTGTGAGCGTGTTTTCGTTTGTGTGTGTTCGTTTGTGTGTCTTTGCGATAGCGTGTTTTCGTGTTAGCGTGTTTTCGTGATAGCCTTTTTTCGTTTGCGTGTTTTCGTGTTTGCGTGTTTTCGTGTTTGTATGTTTTCGCGTTTGCGTGTTTTCGCGTATGTTTTACGTATTTTCGTGTTAGCGTGTTTTCGTGATAGCGTGTTTTCGTTTGTGTGTTTTCGTGTTTGAGTGTTTTTGCGTTAGCGTGTTTTCGTGTTTTTCGTTTTGTGTGTTTTCGTGGTTGTATGTTTTCATTTTAGCGTGTTTTCGTGTTAGCGTGTTTTCGTTAGTGTGTTTTCGTTTGTGTGTTTTTGCGTTAGCGTGTTTTCGTGTTAGCGTGTTTTCGTTAGCGTGTCTTCGTGTTAGCTTGTTTTCGTTTGTGTGTTTTCGCGTTTGCGTATTTTAGTGTTAGCGTGCTTTCGTTTGTGTGTTCTAGCGTTAGCATGTTTTCGTTTGTGTGTTTTCGTGTTTGCGTGCGTTAGCGTGTTTTCGTGTTTGTATCTTTTTGCGTCTGCGTGTTTTCGTGTTAGCGTGTTTTCGTTTGCTCCTCGTGCTAAAACAATGATAGTCGATTGTATGTAGTTGTAGGCAATATTGTGTTGACTAAAAACCATAATTGGAAACGCTGTCCAGTCCGTAGAGCTATGTTTAATTAGCTTTTTTGACAGATGTATTTATGATAAGGTCAGGCTTGCATGTAAAATAGTGTAGAGGTGAAACTAGCTATCTAACGTGTTTTGCTGCTGCACGTACCACAATATTGAGGATTCTGTTTATGTATTAGAAAACGTACTACAGTCTCGAAACAGAATGCAGATAAAATTGAAGGAAATGAATACGAACTGAAAGATTTGAAGAGTGTGCAGCATTTCCAGAGCCGTGCTGAAACCAGTGAATTTAGGGATAACCTCATGTCCATGTAATAATAATAGTGTCTGATAAAAACTGTTAGGGGTTATTAGCTGCTTTATAGGTTGTTGCAATATAATCGTTCAAGGTGAAGGCGATGAGTTGAATGTATCTCAAAATCTCGATGATGGTAATGCTCTCTATGAAATTTCTGTAAGTTAGATTACGTCACTCTTATTTCAGATTAGAAACTTTAAATCGTTTAGTTAACAACATTGCTATTAATCTCAACTGATAAAAATCTATATAACGTGAAGTACATGTGTGTGTGCGTGTGCGTGTGCGTGTGCGTATGCGTGTGGGTGTGGGTGTGGGTGTGGGTGTGGGTGTGTGTGTGTGCGTGCGTGCGTGCGTGCGTTCGTGCGTGCGTGCGTGTGCGTGTGCGTGTGTGTGTGTGTGTGTGTGTGTGTGTGTGTGTGTGTGTGTGTGGTGTGTGGGTGTGGGTGTGGGTGTGGGTAGTGGGTGTGGGTGTGGGTGTGTGTGTGTGTGTGTGTGTGGGTGTGGGTGTGGGTGGGGTGGGGGTTTGGGATGTGGGTGTGTGTGTGTGTGTGTGTGTGTGTGTGTGTGTGTGTGTGTGTGTGTGTGTGTGTGTGTGTGTGTGTGTGTGTGTGTGTGTGTGTGTGTGTGTGTGTGTGTGTGGTGTGGTGTGTGGTGTGGTGTTGTGTGTGTGTGTGTGTGTGTGTGTGTGTGTGTGTGTGTGTGTGTGTGTGTGGTGTGTGTGTGTGGTGTGTGTGCGTGTGTGTGTGGTGTGTGTGGTGTGGTGTGGTGTGTGTGGTGTGTGTGTGGTGTGTGGTGTGTGTGGTGTGTGGTGTGTGGTGGTGGTGGTGCGTGTGCGTGCGTGTGTGCGTGTGTGCGTGTGCGTGTGCGTGGGTGGTGTGGTGTGCGTGTGCGTGTGCGTGTGCGTGTCGTGTGCGTGTGCGTGTGCGTGTGCTGTGCGTGTGCGTGTAGTGGGCGTGTGCGTGGGCGTGGGCGTGTCGTGTGCGTGTGCTGTGCGGTGCGCGTGCGGTGCGTGTGCGTGTGCGTGTGCGTGTGCGTGGTGTGGTGAGTGGTGTGGTGTGTGTGTGTGTGTGTGTGTGTGTGTGTGTGTTAGTGTGTGTGTGTTTATGTGAAATTGGGATGTTGTTATACTGCCTTCAGTTTTGATTTCGTTACATTCATGATACTTCATTAAGTGCACCTAATGATAGATTTCAGGAAGTTTTGAATGTATTTAGTCAACTTAATACAAAATTTAATTTACAATTCAAATTGAAAAAGAAAATGAAATATTATTTTTGGATGCTTTAGTAATTAGAAAGGATAAATTAATTAATATTTACTGGTTTCATAAACATGCACATATCTGGATGTATTTAAATTTTTATTCAAACAAATCATCCTTTAATTAACAAAATTAATATTCTTAATAATATTGTTGAAAGATCCCAATTTTAGTCCAATATATGTCAAAACTATTATTAAGGCTTTTATTGAATAATTATCTAATATCTATTATTTTACGAGTAATTAAGGAAAAGGTAAATTTTTTATTACTGGTTCCCCAACAGAAAAAACTGAAAATAAATATTTCATACACAACAAGAAATGTTTATTATTCAAATCCCTAAAAAAATTTAATCTAATTCCAGTTTTTTCAAGTCAGAATGAATGTGTAAATTTGTTATCAAGATTAAAATCGAAAAATTCCAAATATGATATAACAAATACCATTCACCAAATTCTTGTAGTATGGTTGTATCGGTATATCATTACTGCCAGTAAAAAATAGATTAACGCAACACAAATCTGATGTCCGTGTTAAACCAAATAGTACTGCTTTGGATAACACTGTAACGAAACAAGTCACACGTTTCAATACGACAAACCCACTATTTTAGGTATTGAACCAAATTTAAAGAAGCGTTTATTTTTGGAAATTGTACATATAACAGTTAATAATAAATTCGTGTACAACAGTAAAAAAGATTTAGAAAATTTATTAGTGTCATATTTATCAATGTGTTAGTTATTTATTGTTCTAGAGTTTTATAATTTCGTCTTAATTTTAATATTTTTGTGTTCAACCGATGATGAATTCATCCGAATTCGAAATATATGGATGCTGTGTTTAAGTTTTTAGTGTTATATATCGATTTGTAGTACCAAAAATTAATTATCTGGTTATAAATACATTACATCAAATTAATGTTACATATTATATTGAATTATAGAGCGACCGGCAAAGAGTTTGCAACAAATGGAAAAATAGTTTATTATGAAGATTTAAAAAAAATGTTACTTGGGATTGATCCAGCATACTCAATAACAAAAAAAATGACTTTGACACAAGTAGTAAGAGATGCATCTCAACTTTCACTTTTGACCTTGGGAATTCCCTATGACGTCACAAGGTCGCCCAGATGGGGGTAGTGGTTTCACCTTGAGGTTGAACTCGTGTTTGACTCTGGGTAATTTCCGATGACGTAATTTGGCCTTGGGCTGCCCTTGGAGTTGGCCTTGGGGTAGCCAAGGTCAGAGAGAGAGAGAGAGAGAGAGAGAGGGAGGCGAGAGAATCGAGAGAGACGAGAGAGACAGGTTAGTCGAGAGAGACGAGAGAGAGATGAGAGAGCCGAGGAAGACGAGAGAGGCGAGAGAAACAAGAGAGCTCCATCCCGCGACATCTCGCTAAATACAACGATAACCGTCTGTATATAATTATATTCGTAATTATATTTGCTTAGATTTCTCATATCGCTAAGATCTGACTGCCCGCCATAACTCAAAAATGTTACACACAATGTACGTGTTTCTCACTACAGGTTTATGTATAGTGTACGTTTCTTGTTTCTGTAACCACGCTCACTGTTTATACATCTAAGCTCCTTTTTTGGCAGAGGTATTTCTGCTAAGACAGAACTTGTATGTAAAACTGATAGTAGGATAACCCCTTATCGGTTAAAACTCGAAAATTTAAAACAATAGTATTCTAATTCCAGCTTGCTTAACTTGATTACATAATCTAAGGCCCTTTTTGACAGAGGTATTTCTGATAAGACAGACAGGCCTTGCATGTAAAAATAATATATAGAGGCGAAATCTAGTTTAAAGACGCAGACATTTCGCTGCATACATCACAATATTGAAGATCCTGTTTACGCTTTAGAAAACGTACTACTGGCTCGAAACTGGATAAAGATAAACTCAAAAATATAAATGCGGTACAGCTTCTGAGAACAAGGAAGAAGATTTGAAAGCACGTGTAGTATTTTTGGAGTCGTGCTGAAAACAACTAAGAATAATCTACGTAATAGTGGCGCTACAAATAATTTGAAATTTCGGGCTAAGAGGGCCGCGAAAAGAGGGCGCAGATCCTTACACAGATTCCTATACCTGTCTTACAAATTAGCATTGGGGACCCTTTATTAGGATACTATTTCCAGCCATGAGGGCCACGGAAAGGGGGGGGGCTCAGGCCCTAACACAAGTTATTGTACTTGCCTTATGAGATAACATTAGGGCCCCCTTATTCGAATTCAAATTTCCCGCTGAACAGATTTGGTTCTGACCGTAGTTACCCCAAGGCCAACTCCAAGGGCAGGCCCAAAGCCAATTTACGTCATCGGAAATTCCCAAGGTCAAATCAGAGGTCAACCTCAAGTTCAAACTCCGACCCCCACGTGGGCGACCTTGTGACGTCATCGGGAATTCCCAAGATCAAAAGTGAACGTTGAGGTGTCTCTCTTACTACTGACATATGTTACTTGACCACTGTCATGGCGAAAAATCAGATGTTACGTCTATGTGTCGATTTTCAAAAGGATTCAAGGACGTTTGAAACTTTAAATGACAAATTTAGAATTATTTTCAATTCCTTCTAAATGATCCATTCTTCTATTTTAAACTTAACTAAACGAATTTTGTTTATTTGCTTGAACAGCAAATCAAAATTTTAGAAGAAAAATTATGCCAGTGTATTTTATTCAAGATTTTCCTTGTTGCAACTACCTATAGAAAAAAAAATTCATTTTAATTTGTCTAGGTGGCATGGAACGTCTTAAATAAAAAACAATTGCAACAATCATAACTGTACATAGTTACGTCAAACTAGCATTTTTAATGTTATTGTTAAAGCATTGCGATTTTTGCTCTTGTATGTTTGAATTTTTGCGTTTTTTTTTATTTTGTTTGCGTTTACTGTTTACGTTTACTGTTTTTGTTTGATTGTATTGTTGGTTGTAATTATTGTTAAGTGTCGAGAATGCCTCCAGCCCTGTCAGTGGCGAAAAAGATCGACATAGTGCTGATTTACGGATATACGTATAAGACAACCAGAGAGACAGCAGAAATTCAATTCAAGACAACCAAACAAAATGGTTCATTATTCCAGTGTCGCGCATAATAACAAAATTGAAACAAATAGGGTCTGTGGAAAACCGGAGTAATATTTGGAATACTACAACCATTGAAGGCAGGTCAGTCAAAATGATTTTAAAAATAAACAAGTTCCATCCTTATAAACCAAGGTAATATTTACTGACGAAGCTACGTTTTCTTCCAACAGGACTGTTAGCTCGCAGAATTGTAATTGATGGGCCACTGAAAATGTGAAATTTGTAATAAAAGGTAAAGACCAATACAGGTGTGTCAAATGCGGAATTTTTTACCTTTCTAACGATATAAATAGATAAATTTATCTTCCGTAGATTTCTTTTAATGTCACAATTTCTGATTAATCTCCTGTTAGTATTATCAGTAACCCGTGGAAAGTAAACAAAAAACAATTCACCTTATAAAACATTATTTATTAAGTAGAAAAAGACATAAACACAAAAAACAAAATTACCAGCTAAAATAAAGATAAAATTAAAATTAAAATTATTTTAACCAATGTAGCTTGATTTTTTCTACCGACACGGCCATTTTTCTCATTTTGGCATCAAATCCGGAATATGTTTACCTTCCCAACGATATAAATTCGTCGGTATCTACCTTTGGTAGATTTCTTGTAATTTCACAATTTCGGATTAATTTTTCTGTATTTTTCAATCTTCACTTTTTATGAGTAACCAGCAGGGTGTGAAAGATAAACCAATTCTGTCACTTTAACTTTACTTTGACATTAGGTACTAGTTCGTGCTGCTATTTCTGGTTAGAGCTTTTTTTGAGTAGATTGATGTGGTTTATATTGGAGAATGCTCTAGAAATCAGTCCTTAGTAAGTCAAGTGTACAAAGCAAGATATCGTGACCGGAAGCGTCATCCAAGGGAAGAATCATTCAAGCATCTGTTAGAAAGATTTGTTGAGACAGGAAGAGTTCTTGAAAACCAGGAAAGAATTAAACCAGCGTCGAACGAAGATAATCAACTCAATATTTTAACTGCAGTAATAGAAAATCCCCATTTGAGTACAAGACAACCCGAAAGAAAGTAAGAAGAACATTTGTTTGAAGAATAATTAAAAAAAGCAAATTTCATAGTCCAACTACAGCAAGAGCTAAGAAGGCCCATCTTCAAAACAGAATTAATTTTTGTAATTGGGTAGAACAAAGGTTAAATGAAAATGTACAATTTTTGCATAAGATCATGTTTACATACAATTGTACTTTCCACCGCAATGAATTTGTTAACCAGCACAATTTTTATTATTACGCTGATGAAAACACACTATTTCCTAATTTATAGTCAAAAGAAGCGGTCGAGTAATTTTTGGGCAGGCAATAACTGAAGAACTGAAGTACCGTCAGTTACTGGTCACGATGGATCTCCAGATATTTCTCCGCTTGATTTCTTTTGGTAGGGGTACGTCAAGTAAGAAGTGTATGGTGGACTACCAACCACTGCGGAAGATATGAAAAATAGAATTCGAAACGCTTTTGCAACTATCAACCCAGTATGTTAAATAGGGTTAAACATTCTTAGTGAGAGAGAGGGAGAGAAGGGGAGAGGGAGAGAGGGAGAGAGAGAGAGAGGGAGAGAGGGAGAGAGGGAGAGAGGGAGAGGGAGAGAGAGGGAGAGAGGGAGAGAGGGAGAGAGGGAGAGAGGGAGAGAGGGAGAAGGGGTAAAAGGGAGAGCGCGGGAGAGCGAGAGCGTGTGAGATGGAGAGAGGGGACGAGAGAGGGGATAGAAATAAAGGGGTGGGGGAGTAAGAGAGATAGAGATAAATCCTTTACCATTTAAACAATACACAATTATGTACAGTAAAGAGTTCCATGTGGGTACTTCCAAGTTTATAAGTGCACAAGGGATTACAACTTAGATTTCAGACCAGATTATAGCTTTTAGTCTCTTTTCTCTACTGATACAACATTACTTGACATAACCATACAAATTCCAAACATACAATTAGTATTTCGTAAATCGAAACTCTTATAAACAACCATTTCAATCAAAACCAAAGGTAAAGACCCCAAAAAGGAATATCAAGCAACTTTTAAACTACGACAGTGATATCATACCTTTCTCAATTAAGACGAATTTATTTTTCAGTATTATGAGTCACAAAGTAAACGTTAATTTAATTACAGCAACCAAAATTAGTAAATATGTAGCCACCCTTGTTTATATATAATAAATGAAGAATGAAATGTGTTCATAAAGTTGCAAATAACAGACCTACTTTTGGACATTTGATCCCGTTTCATTCACTTTATATTATCTAAAAGGAAATGCAATGGAACTTTTTAATTTTTAAATAAACTTGCAAATTAACAGGTTGGCAGATGTGTCGTAGAAAAAAAGTATTTCTTGAAACTTACAACGAACAACTTTTTAATCGTGAAACTACAAATGAGATTAGTGACAAATAAAGATTAAAACACGCACATACAATTTTACAATTTTACTTCAGTCAAAACATCCCACTTATTATTCATCTTTTAAAGTGTCAGTTCATTATTCGAATTTAGAAAATATTATGAATCCGTAGTTGTCTAAATAGTTTTTTTTCCTGCGCACAAAAACACTATTGAACAACTAACGACTAAAAAAACTAAACAAACTTCTATATCTCAAATTAACAAGGATTTCACGGTTTTTTATATTAATATCCAAAGTTTGACAAATAAACTTAATGAACTTGATGCATTTCTCCAATATAAGAATATTGACATTGTTTGATTAGTGGACATTGGTTTACCGACCCAAATATTGTGAATTCGCTTAAGCTTGGAGAATGGACTGTAAAATCCTATTACTGCAGGTCTACTTCAATCCATGGTGGTATTTTAATCTGTATTAAATCTGAAATCTCAGCTAAACCATTAAATTTATTAATGACTTATCTGTCGAACTTTTGAAAATTTTGAAATTTGTTGCATACAGATAAATGCTAGTGTAATTATAGTATGTATTTATAGATCACCTCTGGGTAACTTTAATACCTTCTGCTGTCAATAGGAAGTTAGTTCAGTATAATGTTATTTTGTTGGGTGATTTTAATATTCGGCTCGGTAATGACGCTCATTCACGGATTATATGTGACCTTTTAAATGCTAATAGTTATATTCAAACAGTTTCCATTCCAATAAGGTATGAAAATTGTTTGTATAATATTTTTATCAACTTTTCCAAAAACGATTATGCTATAAATACTGTTAACTTAGGTTTATCTGGCTATCTAGATCTACAGTTAACACTTCAAAACCTCATAGGGCCCAAAGTCGATTCTTATGTAATTAAAGTATTTCGCCCGTTAACAATGTCGGGAATGAATAAATTTTTTGCTAAATTTTAAATTGTAATTGGGATTTTATATTTTCAAAAAATTGTGTAGATTGTAATACTCATTTCACTAATTTTGTTGATATAGTTCGTCAAACTGATTGTTTTCCTACTGTTCAATTGAAAAAAGTAAGTTATCACTCTTCTGTAAAATGGTTTACACCAAATTTACGTAAATTAAGGGAAAACCTTCAATTGATTAGTGATTTTTACAATACATTTCGTTTATTAGAGATTAAAAAACAACTAGCTACAGTGTACAGGTTGTCCCATTTTCGTATGTTTTGCGGGGCATCTCGCTTATTTTTTAGGTTAGAACCTTGCGGTTTTTGCGACACGGTGCTACTTTTTAATGAAACCAAAGATGCACTAATCAAATTTGCCATAGCCGTCTTAGTTTGTGTGCTACAGGGTGATTTTGGAAAAATTGCATTTTCAGTCATCCCCTGTAACTCTGTTATTGTCAGACATATTAAAAAAGTAAAGACTGATATTTGTAGATTTGTTTACATAGAATCCAGTGGTGTACCCAGATTTTCTTTAGTGGTCACAGTTTTTGAGATATTGACATAACCTACTTTTTTTATGGGACACCCTATATATTTTTTTAAAATCTTTTTCCCCTTGCCAAGAGCTTTTCAAAAATATAGCATAGTCTATATTTATTTTTATAAATAACGTGACAAAATGATTTTTTTGTATAATTTACATTGATAAAAAACAAAATAATTAATTAATCACAAATATGTCTCCTACAAGTTTCACAAAGTTTATAAATTCTTTTAATAGCATTTTCCAAAATAAATGATTTTCTTCGTAATTCTGCAAAAGCATTTTCCGTTGCAATTTTTAATTGTTGCATGTTGGCATATTGCCTTGAATAAATTTTATTCTTTAAATACCTCCACAAAAAAAAATCCAAAACCGAGAGATCCGGTGATCGTGGTGGCCATCGAACAGGTCCATTTGTACCAATCCATCTCCTGGGAAAACGTTCATTTAGCCAGTTTTGTATTATTCTAGCATTGTGGGCTGGAGCCCCATCCTGCTGGAAGAATATATCGTTTAATTGAGCCAGTGGAATATCTTCTAAAATGTTCATAGTTTTTTCTTGTAGAATTTGTAAGTACCCATTAGAGTTTAGATTTTCTTCATAAACCTTGTAAACTATTTTTCGGTTAAAAATAAATCAGGAGACATTAAATCCGAACTAGCCTTGACGCTCTCTAGAAAAAATCTCGTGGGTGTTTTCTTGACTCCAAAATCGCGAGTTGTGTCTATTAAGAATTCCCGAACTTGTGAAATGTCTGATCAAATTTTTTTTTTTTTTTAATTATTGTCCTGAGTTTTCATATTTATAAACCAATTGCAGAACTCCAATCTACGTTCAGCAGCACCAGGGTGCAGATGATGAACAAGTTTATACTTGTGGGGTTTGAATTTATGTTTTTTTTTTAAATCCTTTGCACTGTTGTTTTAGACACACCGGTCTCTTCATCTATTTTCCTGCACGAGGTTTCAGGAGTGGCTTGAATGCTAAACTGCTAAAACGCTGATCTCTGATTCCTCGTTCTCTTTGTTGTAAACTCGGGGTCGAGGTTGTCTTCTTTCGGGATGTCTATATGACAAAATAGGTATATAAAATAAACAAATTCTAAGGTAAAGATTAACTGACCTGTTCAGATAGAGTTCTAAGGCCTGGTCTGCGTTTTCATTAGATAATATGAAGCAAGTATTCATATCATATTTCTCAAAGTTTTCAAATTTTTGGTTTCGAGCCATATTAAAAAATAATTAAAAAACAACAACAACAAGAACAAGAACGATAACGATAAACAAAAACAATGAAAAACAATAAATATCAGCACTAAATTTGGGAAAATGTAACCAGGAATAATTTGAGAGAAGCAGAAACTTCAAAAATCAAATACCTAAGTAATGACAGAACGTTAATTATTTTGTTTTTTGCGTGGTTACCCACGGCTATCCACTATTATCAATGTAAATTATAGAAAAAAATCATTTTGTCACGTTATTTATAAAAATAAATATAGACTATGCTATATTTTTGAAAAGCTCTTGGCAAGGGGAAAAAGATTTTAAAAAAATATATAGGGTGTCCCATAAAAAAAAGTAGGTTATTTCAATATCTCAAAAACTGTGACCTCTAAAAAAAATCTGAGTACGCCACTGGATTCTACGTAAAAAATCTACAAATATCAGTTTTCACTATTTTAATACAATAACAGAGTTACAGGGGATGACTGGAAATGCAATTTTTCCAAGATCACCCTGTAGCACACAAACTAAGATGGATATGGCAAATTTCATTAGTGCATCTTTGGTTTCATTAAAAAGTAGCACGGTGTCGCGAAAACCGCAAGGTTATAACCTAAAAAATAAGCGAGATACCCCGTAAAACATACGAAAATAGGACAACCTGTACAAGAAGGAAATTAAGTTAGCAAAAACTAGATCTAACGATAATTTTATTAACACATCCGGTAATTCTGTTAAATCTATGTGGTCTATAATTAACTCACATAGAAATGTGAACGTGAATTCGGATGCAATTTTATCGGCTAACGATTTTAATTCTCCTTTTACATACGTGTCAAATAATACCTCAGTATAGTAGCTCCGGGGAGAGGTGTCTTATGACGCACTCGAGAATGGGGATATAATTATTACTGTTTCCCTTTATCTTAGTGCAAATTTCCCACTTAAAGAAAGACGGGGTTGTAATATACGTCTGCCATATATTTTAAATGCAGGACTTGAAAACGTATGTCGATTCTAAAGTTAAAACGCATGACGCTCTCAGATGTCTTCTTGGCTATTTAACCTCAAATTATTCTTCGTATTTCGTTTCGTATAATCGCATCGTGTTTTGTAGTTATAATAATTTATTTTTCGCTTCGTAATTTATTAGTTTCCATTGCATTTGTAAAAACAGTTTTTCAAAACTATTATTATTAATATTCAATATTACGAGGTAAGTTTATAATGCAAAATGTATTTCCAATTGATTGAATGCGTTCATTTATTTGGCAGCAAATAGTGATGTTATTAAAAGGTAAATCTTTGAAAAGCCAAACTCAAGTAATGTTAATGAATATACTGCATTATTTCGAGATGCAACGCGATAACGGGGGGCCAAGTTTACCTTTAACTTCGATTATCCAGGTGCGCTAATAATTTTCACTGTTTCAATTTATATTTATGTAATATTATGGTGCATCGAACTGCTCTCGCATGAGGAATTTCCGAGAAAACCGTAACTCGGACAAAGGCAAGAATGGCTTTCGCTTTAGAATCTGGAAAATCGGCGCCGGATTCACCGCAAAAACATAGGCTGCGTTTGAAGTCGAAGTCAGATGATGTCGACGAGTACGTGAATGACGTTTTAAAATGAAAAATTTACACTATACATGCAACTGGTAAATAATTCAGAAATTATTGTTGAACTGGAGTTAATCACTGTTTAATTTTAGGCTCACATATTACTATCGAAAAACTCCAAACTGAACTTAAAGAAGATAAAATATTTACCTTCAGTAAAACGAGTCTGAAACAATGGTTACACAAAATTGGTTTTGAATTCAAAGTTGACGATGGAAGAAGGCGTTTAATGGAGCAGGTTCATATTGCTGGTGCTCGAGCAACATTTTTGCGAAAATATTTTGCTAACAAAAGTTGTGAAATTAGTTACGATTCTGTCTTTTGGGATGAGACGTGGATTTTTAGTCAAGGAAGCGTTAGAAAATCATGGCATGATAATGATTCGAAAAGCACAAAAAACAAATCGCTAGGAGAAGGGAAACAGTAATTAAAATAGTTGGGTTTGTTAAAAATATTTTTAACTGAATAAATTTTAAAATACTTATCTTTTTTGGGATTTTTTAATGGTGTACTTTAAATTATACAATCTAAGCGTTTCGATAACACTTACAGTTATCTTCGTCAGTAGTAATGTTTGTTAAAAATTGTTAAAGATGTAGTAAACAATTTTGTCAAATTTGAAAAATTCAAACATAAACATAAGCCTGCTATTAGTATAACAGTTTGTGAAACGTATAAGCCAACTATAAAATTGTAGTAAAGAATAACTAGGTCATTAAAATTAAATATTGTTAAACTGCTTCAAAGATGACAAACCAGAACACTCTCTACGACGAAAGCTAACAATGAAATTTGCCAGCCAAAAAACACATTTAACAAAATTTAATCGAGTTATGATGTAAGTGTAAAGTTGTGAAAAACTTCAATTTTAAAATGATAGAAGCATTCACAAATCCAAACATTACATCAAAAAAATAACCCAGTTGAATCTAACAAAGAGATATCTTTATCAATAATTGGAAGTGTTATTAACAATGAAAAGCACAATGCAGAACGTTCTTTGTAATTTTTAATTTCAATTTAATCTCAACTGCTTATGTTAAATTATAGTGCTGTGGAAATTTAACATATAATTGGTAAAGCATTTGCTTCAAGGTCTAGGAAAAACACAGCAAAAAACCTAGACATACCAAAAGTTGAAAACAAATTAAAATCAAGGCGTATCATTATGCTCTTTTTTAATTATAAGATGCCAAAACCTATTTTAACGGAGATTTTCTTCTTGTCTATTAAAATTATTCGGGTGTTTATATATTTCAATAGCTTCACGTTGCAAACGAACATAATAATGGGTTTGTCTTGACAATATTTTCATATTGTCAAATTGAATGTCATGATTTAGATTATTCAGGGCATGGTCATCCACAGCAGACCTCTCTGGTTGACCCAATCTACAAAATCTCATATGTTCTTTGCGTCTTGTATCAAAGCTACGTTTTGTGGTCCCGATGTATACTTTTCCACATGAACAAGATAACTTATACACTCCGGAAGATGATAAAGGGTTTGACACATCTTTAGGTGATCTTAAATATTCTTTAACTTTTCTTGTAGGTTTAAAAATAGTCCTAATGCCATATTTGATTAGGATTTTTTCAATTCTATTTGTAACATTAGCTATAAAAGGAAGAAAAGCAGTACCAACATTAAGACCTGGTTTTTCTTTAAGGTTACGCCTAGAAGGTGTAATAACATTATTAATATCTGTAAGTGAATATCCATTATCTTGTAAGGATTTTCTTAAATATTTATATTCATCATTCAAAAATTCAGGGTCACAAATTCGTTTTGCTCGATCTACTAAAGATTTAATTACACTAATTTTTTGACGTGGATGGTGGTTGGATAATTTATGAAGGTATCTATCAGTGTGTGTCGGCTTTCTGTAAACCTTAAAAGATAGTGAATTATTATTTTAGATATTAATATGTCAAGAAATGGTAAACTTCCATTAGTTTCTTTTTCCATGGTAAACTGAATACTAGGATGTATACCATTTATAAAACCAAAAACTCATGCAGTGCTTCTTCTCCATGTCTCCAAATAACAAATGTGTCATCTACATATCTATACCAAACTGAAGGTTTTTTAGGTGTATTTTGTAACGTTAATGTTTCAAAGTTTTCCATATAAAAATTAGCTATAACAGGACTAAGGGGACTACCCATTGCTACACCTTCAATCTGTTCATAAAATTTAGTATTCCACTGAAAATAAGTTGTAGTAAGACAGTGCTGAAAAAGAATGGTTATGTCCTTTGGAAAAAGATGATCTATGTATTCAATAGTTTCTTTTAGAGGTACTTTTGTAAAAAGTGAAATAACATCAAAACTAACCATTATATCACCCTCTTCAATTTTAAAACTATGCATTTTTTCAACAAAGTCGGCAGAATTTTTAATGATAATTGAAGTTTTTCACAACTTTACACTTACATCATAACTCGATTAAATTTTGTAAAATGTGTTTTTTGGCTGGCAAATTTCATTGTTAGCTTTCGTCGTAGAGAGTGTTCTGGTTTGTCATCTTTGAAGCAGTTTAACAATATTTAATTTTAATGACCTAGTTATTCTTTACTACAATTTTATAGTTGGCTTATACGTTTCACAAACTGTTATACTAATAGCAGGCTTATGTTTATGTTTGAATTTTTCAAATTTGACAAAATTGTTTACTACATCTTTAACAATTTTTAACAAACATTACTACTGACGAAGATAACTGTAAGTGTTATCGAAACGTTTAGATTGTATAATTTAAAGTACACCATTAAAAAATCCCAAAAAAGATAAGTATTTTATTATGAGTGTTAATGGTGAAAGTTTACATTTGAATAAATTTTAGTTTCATTGTACTGAGTGCTGGCAACAAGGATGGTTTTATACCTAATTCATCATTGGTATTTTCCAGTAAAAGTAAGACAGCAGACTACCACGATAACATGAACGCTGATTTATTTCAAAAATGGTTTCAAGAACAGCTTTTACCAAATTTAGAAAAACTAAGTTTGATAATTCTTGACAATGCCAGTTATCATTCTACATTAGTAGAAAAATTACCTTCAAGTAGTTTTTTTAATAAAACGCAACATTCCTCATGCGAATCATATGCTGAAAGTGGAATTATTACAAATTGCCAAGAATTCACAAGTTCCAAAAATATATGCAATTGATGAAATCGCTCATCAATGGGGACACCAAATTTTACGTTTACCTCCGTATAACTGCCAATTCAACGCAATCGAGTTAATATGGGAAAATTGTAAACAGTATTACAACAAAAACGTTGGAAGATAGGGCTTCAGAAACGAGAATGTTTTATCGCTATAGAAGGATTCATTAAACCAAGTAACTGGAGAACTGTGGCAAAAGTGTATTTTACATGCTGAAAAGGAAATGAGCCAATGGTGGGACGTTCAAAAAAGAGCTGAGGAAATGGTAAAACCTCTAGTAATCAATGTCGGAGGGTCGAGTGAAGATGATAGTGAAAGTGAAGGTGGTGTTTATAACATTGTAAAAAGAATTATTATATTTAACATATAACTCTGTAGCTGTACTTAGGTTTACATTTGTTATATATATATATATATATATATATATATACAGGGTGTTTGGTACATCGATGCAAATATTTAAAGGGGTGATATAATAAGTGATTTTAAGTCGATTTAAGCAAACATACTTATATACCAAGTGTTACCGTTTTTGAGATAATGCCACTTTTAATATTTCTTGATTTTACCGTGCTTTTCTGCAAATATCGAAGTGTACAAGCGTAATAAGTCGTCTTATCGCAAACTTATACTAAGTTGTTTTATTCCTCATGAAGTGATTGTTCATATTATTTTATCAGAAAAGCCTAAACTGTCTTTGGTTCTTGCCTAGAACTTTTTAAACATGAAAGTTTTAATTTGTAAAAAAGCAATCACTAAAATTCAAACGTGGATTTAGTCTAAAATCTTTCGTTATTTTTTTTCCAATTTCAGTAAAACTTCTTTGGGCAATAGTCCTTAAGATAGCATGAATAGATTTAGAAAAAAATTTTCACAAATTGGAAAAATTGAATTTAATTACCAAAATACCCCCTAGGCGCATTCGCCAAAACGTAAAATAGCCCTTCATTATTTAGTTTAAATAGTTTAAAAAAAGCAGATAAACATTAAAACATAAACATCAGCCTGCTATTAATATAACAGTTTGAGAAACGTATAAAGCCAACTATAAAATTAAATTTTAGTAAAGAATAACTAGGTCATTAAAAATTAAATATTGTTAAACTGCCTTAAAGATGACAAATCAAAACACTCTCTACGACGAAAGCTAACAATGAAATTTGTCAGCCAAAAAACACATTTAACAAAATTTAATCGAGTTATGATGTAAGTGTAAAGTTGTGAAAAAATTTAATTTGAAAATGATAGAAGCATTCACAAATCCAAACATCACATTAAATAAAATAACCGAGTTAAATCTAACAAAGAGATATCTTTATCAATAAGTGGAAGTGTTATTAACAATGAAAAGCACAATCCAGAACATTTTTTGTAATTTTTAATTTTAATTTAATTTCAACTACTTATGTTACATTATAGTGCTGTGGTAATTTAACATATAATTGGTAAAGCATTTGCTTCAAGGTCTATGAAAAACCCCAAAAAAGATAAGTATTTTATTATGAGTGATAATGGTGAAAGTTTACATTTTCATATTGGTCAAACGTAGTGTGAGTTTATTCATTAAACCGCTAACCACATTAGTTAACATTATTATTGAAACAGGAAATCTTTCCAGATTGTCTCAAGGTGGCATTAGTCTTACTACTATTTAAAAAAGGTGAAGACTACATTAGATAGTTTTGAAAAAGGCGAACATACAATTGCCGCTTTTGTAGATCTTTCAAAGGCTTTTGATTGTATCTCGCACGAAATTTTGGTAACTAAACTAAAATCTTTCTACAAGCTTAACAACCTCAGTGCTGAGTTAATAGCCTCATTTTTAAGAAACAGACACCAATGCGTGCTGTATAACAATATCCTTTTTGACAAACTACCTGTTAAACACAGCGTATCACAGGAGTCTATATTGGGACCCTTGTTATTTTTAATTTACATTAATGACATGCCAAGGTATCTTCCAACTATCATTAGCTGTATCCTGTATGCCGATGATGCAACGCTATTTTCATCTGGTTCTGATTTCACCCTTGTTAACAATAATATTGTGAAAAGTATTGATATTGTTAAAAACTGGTGTGGACATAACCAACTAAAGCTCAATAAATCATAAACGATAGTCATGCTTTTATCATTAAAAAAGTTAGTGTAGATTCTACCATCAAAGTACTATTCTTGTTAGCTACAAATAAATTAAATAAATATTTATTTTTGATTAGAAGTTCACAAATTAATAAGCCCTCTGAAGTAATTAGAACAGCTTACTTTGGGTTATTACAAAGTACTCTACTTTATGCTATATTGGTATGGGGTCATAGTTCACAGAGACTAAATGTGTTTCGATTGCAGCGCAAGACAATCAGGATCATTGCTGGTCTTGAACATAGGGCAGATTGTCGCAACTCGTTTATCGATTTAAAGATCTTGACTTTTCCATGCCTTTATATCTTTGAGGCTCTCTGGTTGTTTATCAATCTGATATACATCAACATGACACTAGGTACAAAGATAATCTGAGAGTTAAATACTGCAGACTGAAAAAATCTCAAAATAGTGTATTGTATCAGTCACAAGCATTTTATAATTTAATACCACTTGGTATTAGAGAACTACTGCTAGTTTTAAAAGCAAAATTAAGAAATTTCTTGTAAATAATGCGTTTTATTCATCTGAAGAGTTTTCTAATAACTGTACGTACATTGAATGTTAGTAGGTTCGTAATCTACTTGTTTATGTTTGTCATATAACTTTTTTATACGTATGTAGTATGTTTATTTATTTTGACGAGTGTAAGTGTACTTAAATGACACATGTTGCATAATAACTATTATTCCATACCCTTAAATATTGTTAGTTATTTTAGTTTATTTAATAACGTACTTATAAATATTGTTCTAGTTGCCCTGATGAAGTGTTAATTCAACACGAAATATATTGGCTTAAAATATAATGGGAATTTTCTCTTAACGTTATACCGATACAACTGAAAGTAAACATTCCATACTTATAATATTCATAAATTCGGTTGAAGAAAAAATAATAATAATTATTATTCTTATTATTATTATTATTTTTTTTTTTTTGTGGCTTCAACTTCTTGGTTATTTGCCACGTATTTTCTTCGTCATACTACTTTACTTATTATATTTCATTCATTATTTCGATCTCAGTTAGATAGTTTGTAATATCTTTGATCTTTTGTTCCGTGATGTTAAGATCTATTTTAATTCCATTATTCACATTTGCTTTTCTTCTACTCGCTGTTAGTTGCTCACATTCTTCAAATATGTGTGCTATTGTGAGTTGTTTGTTACATTTGGTACATGTAGGAGGATGTATTTTTTCGAGCATGTATGAGTGAGTTAACTTCGTGTGTCCTATTCTCAGTCTTGTTATTGCGATGCTAATTTTTCTAGACATTTGCGGATATACTCTATTATTTATTACTTTTGGGGTATGCTTTTCAAAATTTATTTTGTGCTGACCAGCTTGCTTGCCATTTCTCCCAAATCTTTTCTTTTATATCGTGTCGATTTAACGGTGTGATGGTATTTATTCCTAATTGTTTTAGAGCGTTACCTATTCTAATATTTATAGGATTATTTCTATTTCCGTTTTCGTTTTGATCTATGTTACTTAACTTTTTATACATATAATGTTGCGGGTTTTGTTGTATTTTTAGTGTGTAGTTCAGTAGGTTCCACATTCGTCTTAATTGTAGTGGCATAAGTCCTGCTTCTACTTGCAAGCTGCTGCATGGGCTTGTTGGGAATGCTCCTATGCTGTAACGTATGCACAAATTTTGTATAACCTCTAGCGGTCTTAGATTGGATTTCGAAGCTGAGTCATACGCTACAGATCCATAGTCGAGTATTGATAGTATTAGTGTTTTGTATAGCCTTATCAACACTTCTCTATCTGCTCCCCATTTTTTATTACTTATACATTTTACTATATTCATAGTTTTGCGTGCTTTTGAGGTTAGATCATTTATGTGTTGTTTCCATGTCATAGCGCTATCAAGAATTACTCCGAGGAATTTGTGGTTGGGTACACATTTAATTACTGTATCATTCAGCTTAAAAGTCGGTAAATAATGGGGCCGTCTAAGCTTGCAGAAGTGCATGGCTACCGTTTTTTGTGCTGATACTTTAAAGCCTCTTTCTTGGGCTCTTTGGACTATTGTAATAATCCATTGTGCGGTTCTTCTCTCCTGGACGTTGTAAAAATGACTAGGTCATCTACATAAAAACAACTTTTTATTTTTGGGTGTAGCGCTCTGGTAAGGTCATTCACTGCTATTAGAAATAAGGTCCCACTGATTGGGGATTCTTGCGGGATGCCTATTTCTAAAGGTCGTTTACTAGATAGGTGGTCACTTATCCTTACCCTGAGGTGCCTGTCCGAAAAGAACGACTTTATGAATTTTATTAGATTTCCTCTAAAGCCCCATTTGTGCAATTTCTCTATTACCCCATATCTCCAAACTAAATCAAACGCCTTTTCGAGGTCGAAAAATATAGCGGTGCTATGCTGTCTGTTTCTGAATGCCTCTAGCATATTGGTTGCAACGTATGTAATGTTATCAATGGTTGAATGGTATCTTCGAAACCCGGTTTGATATTTATTTATCAGGTGTTTCTTTTCTAAACGTTTCACTAGCCTTGTGTTGACCATTCGCTCCAAGAGCTTTCCAAGACAGCTTAATAAGGATATTGGTCTATAACTAGAGGTTTGTAATTCGTCTTTATCGGCCTTCAGTATTGGTACAATAAGTGATGTTTTCCAAATGGTGGGATAGGCGCCTTCTGACCAAATTCTGTTATATATATATATATATATATATATATCAAAATTTTCAAGGCTGTTCTTGGTAAATTTTTATCATGGCATATTGTATATTGTCCAATCCTGGGGATGTTTCTTTAACGGTTTCTAAACTTGCCTTTAATTCTTCTTTACTAAAGGGTGCGTTGTATTCCTTAGTTTCTTGTTCTGCGTAGTCGAGGGGTACTTCTGTGATGGATCTAATTCTTCTGAAGTGATCATCATAATTATCGGCTGAGCTCACTTTTTCGTAATATTTAGCAAACTGTTCTGCTATGCTGTACGGGTCAGTGACTATAACTTCTCCATGTAGAATATTTGTTGGCTTGACTTGTTTTCGTTTGCCTGTTATTGTTTTACTTTCTTCCAAATCTCTGTTGGAGGAGTTTTCGTGTCATACTGGAGACATACCTTTCCACGACTGTCTCTTGCTCTCAATACCTTTCTTCTTGCTATGGCTCTACTTTTCTTGTACTCGATTAGTCTTTGCATAGTGGGCTCATTAACAAATGTTTTTAATGCTTTTTGCGATTACTTATTGCTAATGCCACTTCCGGATTCCACCAAGGAACCGGTGGTTTTATCACTCTACTAGTACCTTTTGGTATTGTCCTTTCCGCCGCGTTAACTATATTATTTGTAAAGTCTCGGACTAGTGTATTTATGTCTTGCTGTCTGTCTATGTCTGTAACATACTTCTTGTATTGCAACCAGTCAGCCTTACTTATCTTCCATCTGGGAACTGTAATCCAATTTTGTTGCGCGATAGAGGATGTTATGATTATGGGAAGTGATCACTACCATGTAGATCTTCTATTGGGTTCCATTCATATTTTTCTGCTACCTGTGGAGAACACATGCTAAGATCTATAGCAGAGAAACCATTTGTTCTTGAGTTTAGATGTGTTGGTTTACCGTTGTTTATTAGAATTAATTGGTTTGCATCAGTAGTGATTCTAATGCTTTGCCTTTGGTATCTTTTTTAGCTGAACCCCATAATGGATTGTGAGCATTGAAGTCTCCTAGTAAGAGGAACGGTGTGGGTAATTGAGATATTAGGTTATCTATTGCTTGTATCGTCCAATTGTTGTCTGGTAAATAGATGTTACAGATATTTATAGTAACAGGATGTTTAATCGATACAGCTACAGCTTGTATCGTCGTGTTCAATTGGATGCTATTATATATACAAGTACTTTTTACCAATATGGCGACTCCTCCTTTGGCACGTTCGTCATGAGGCTCATCATATCTTATGACCTCAAAGCCGTTTAAGTGAAACTTTTCATTCACTTTGAAATGAGTTTCCTGTAATACGATGGCAAATGGATTGTATTCAGTGATTAGTAGACGTAATTCGTCCTTACTTTTGGAACATCCATTGCAGTTCCATTGCAGGATTTGCTCCATTGTTTGAGTAGTTTTAAATAAATTTTATATTAAATATATAGGTTTAAATAAGATATACGACAAGGACTACTATACATTTATATAAAACAAACACACATTCATATCACAGTTTAGGTCGTCTTAAATTAATATCACAGTTGTAAGTAATCTGAACTTAATATCACAGGTTAAGATGCTTTACGGGTTTGCCCTTAGCCACCCTTTCTTCTTTTTGTTTTCAATATGTTGAGTCTGCTTTCGTCTAGCTCATCCTCGTCGAGATATTGCGAGGATGAATCGGATACTACAGTGTTTCTTTTTCTTTTGTCGTTAGACTCAGTTTCCATCTGTTCTGTGTTAGATTCCGGAATATATTGTTTTTCTGATTCTATCATGCTAGTTGATGGCATACTTTTCTCCTTAATTTCCGAGAAATATTCTTTTAGTTCCGCAATTAAGTGGGGGACTAATTCTGACACTATGTCTTTCACATTAATGTGTTTAGGTGTAATTGCGGTTATCGTTACCGCTGCATACGTTGGGCCTGTAGGAGTTCGCGCTGTGACTTCTTTACGCGCTTCAAAATACGTGATTCGATTTTTTACTTTTATTTCTTGAATAGTAACTTCTTCTATATATCTTGGACATTCCTTAGATCTGGCAGTGTGGTCTCCGTTGCAATTTACGCACTTGAGTGGTTTTTCACATGGTTGTCCAGTATGTACTTGTTTACCACATATACAAATTTGCGCATTCTTACATGCTGCCGTCGTGTGCCCAAAGGCTTGGCATCTGTAGCATCTTAAAGGAGGTGGAATATAGAGTCTGACGGGAAGTCTGTAAATAGCTACTTTTACATTCGCTGGTATGGCTTGACTACAAAAGGTTAGAATTAAACTTGCTGTGTTGATAGTTTGTCCATCTTTTCTGGTTGTGATTCTTCTAACATCTATGACCTTCTGGCTTTTCATGTTTTCCAAGATTTCACTGGTTGTGCAATTTAACAGATCCTTACATGTTACGACACCTTTTACAGTATTTAAAGTAAGGTGCGGTTCAACTATTACAGGAGTATTACCAAACATTTCCAATTTCAGACAACATTGCGCTTGTTTATTAGATCGTGTGTCTATCAATAAACCTGTGCTAACTTTTTTGCATGAATTTACATCACCTAACAAATTATACAGTGTCCTAGCTATTTCAAACGGATTATCTTTTTCAAAATTTCCAGAGTTTTGCTTCCTAATGATCAGAAACCGAGGGTGTTACCCGACGTCAACTGTTCCATTATGTTATTATTTAGAATTTTACGTTGTTCCTCTCCAACGCTCATTTTGAGGATGAGTCCTCTTTCAGGGATTTAATTCGGACATATTTGTTCCCACGAGAAGGCACTGATAGAACGTCAACTGAAGCAGAGCAGGCATACTACAGCAGGGCATAATACTGAGGAGGCGCCTCTTTCCCACAGGCGTTTCACCGCTAAGGACCAGGCTTCCCTGGCCACGCTCAGGCTTCCCTCGCGCAATCCCTTCAGCACCTAAAACTGCCAAACGATCTTGGGATTGGGGGATTTTTTATAGAGGTTACCTTCCTCGTAGCCCGGGCGGTGAAGCCAAGACCACCGACTACTAGCTGTACAACGTTCCCTAGCCACGCCCTGCTAGAGTCTCTGAAACACAGATCGCAGTTGCGGTATTAGGAGACGGCTAGCGCTCAGCCGCCCCCAGCTAGGACATCCCGGGCTAGCCACACCCGTATACGCTTTTGATGGCGCATGTCCTGGGAAGAGTAGAGAGAAAAGAAGAGGTTTCTAAGCTTTCACTGAGAGCCTGAAGAGAACAAGAGTTGGAGCGAGGGTGCTCCGACAGGAAGGAGTTAAAGGAAGAGAAGCCACTCAAGACTAGTATAAGAAAAGTGTACTTCCAGCTAGGGGGAACGCAGGGTTGCCATCCCTGTCCTCGTTAGATACGAGGCCCCAAGTGGACTGGTCCGCGACACCTTATTCTCTAGAGCTAACAGTGGCGGTTTTAACGCCACGAGCTCATATTTCGGTGTTGGCCTTGCATCACTTACGATCATTTGCAAGGTCATTCCCCTATCCGCCACCTGGGGACGCGCCTAGTAGGTAGACCAACCCCTAGGTATTATTATTATTATTATTGTTATCACACATACAGTGGTATTAGAATATAATGATTAAATCCAACCATTATATTTTACAAATAATTTTATATTAATATTAATAAACTACTAACAAATATGTAATTGTTATAATAATACTAACAAATATATATATGAATATTAATACTAAAATTTAGATTAGTTAAAATTTTCTTACAATATGGCATGTTTCTAAAATGACAGTACGTTGTAATATAGGAAATAAACTAGAATTTAGTGCTAATTTAGACAAATGGGTTTTGAATTTGTTAGATACTACACCAGTGGCAGACAGTACAATTGGAATCAAAGACATTTTGTAATATTCCATACACTCATCATTTCTATCGCCAATGTCTCATATTTACGAAGTTTTCAGTTTCAGTAGAAATAATATTTTTACTTAAGGGTATGGCGACATCAATAATGAATGCATGATTATCTGATTTATTTATAAGAATAAGATCAGGTCTATTATGTCTAACCTCTCGATCAGTAAGAACGATTCTGTCCCAATATAATATATAACTTTTGTTTTCTAATACTGATTCGGTGTAAACATAATAAGGCCTAACATTATCAAGTAAATTGTACTTAATTGCCAGTTGTTGGTGTAAAATCTTACAAATTTGGTTGTGTCTGTGGAGATAATCAGTAGGAGCCAAGAAGGAACATCCAGCTATTATATGTTCAATGGTTTCAAAAGGTACATTGCATTTTCTACAACAATCTGAAACATTAAGATTCATAATGTGCTTTTTGTAATTATTTGTATTTATTACACCATCTTGAATAGCACATATGAATCCTCTGTTTCAAAATACAATGTACCTTTTTAACCAGTCTACTGACATCTCCTTATCAATTCCGTGGAATCCAAAAGTGTCGGATGTTTGCCATGTAATATCTTATTTTTCCAATTAATTTCAAAGTTTAATTTTGGTTCACAGTCTAAATCTCTTTTGTTTAAGTTAAGTCCCGAAAAATGTTTATCTAAAGTAATAAGAGTTTTGCCAAAAGAGTTATCTAAAGAATGAAAATAGTTTCTCAATAGAGATGTTTGGGATTTACATAAATTAAACAAATTTAATAAGCCTCAAAATTTTCTTTTAATATATAATCTTTCTACTGCAGATTTTGGATGTAAATATCTGTATTTATTTAACATTTTTCTTGTTAAGGTATCCATGGCATTTAAATCTGTGTCCGACCATTTAGAATTCCAAAAGAATATGATAAGACAGGAACCGCCCAAATGTTCATTATAGTCATATTCCTAGAATTTAATTTTGATTTTAAAATAATTTTAGTCGATTGATATAATTTTGTCTAAATTCATTTTTAAAAAGTATTGTCCAAAACAAAATTTTGTTTAATGCCTAAATATTTATAAAATTCATTAGGTAATAACTGAGAATTTTATTTACAATTGTCGGTTTATTATTGGTTTACCTTTAATAATATTAATTTTCGCACATTTATTATAACCAAATTTCATGGAATATCATCACTAAATAATTTTGTGGTTTGGATAAGATTTTCAAGTTGTATTTCAGATCTGGAATACAATTTAGATCATCCATGTATAACAAATGAGTTATGTAATTATTTTGTTTAAAGTTTAAAGAAAACCTGCAAAGAATTATTCAATAATTTAGAAATTGGATTTAAAGCTAAACAAAACCAAAGGGGCTTAACGAGTCACCCTGAAAATACCACGTTTAATTTTAAGAGATATCAAATCGTTCGATCCATTTATAATATTCGTGTTCCAATGATACATGAATGATTTCAAAAGGTTAATAAATTTTGTATTAATTTTATAAATTTTAAAATTTCTAATAACCAATCGTGAGGAACAGAGTCGTATGCTTTTTATAATCAATATAACATAAATGTAAATTTCTTTTTTTCTTTTGCATAAGAGGTTATGATTGTATCAATAACAAGTTGTTCACGACATCCCATTGTTCCTTTATAGAACCTTTTTGTTCTAGACTTATAATATTATTTACTTTACAGTGATTTTGAATTTTACTGGTCAGAATTGATGTAAATAATTTATAGATTGTCGGTAAACACGTTATGGGTCTATAATTTTGTGGTTCCTTAGAATCTCCAGATTTAAAATCATGTAAGTAACACCAGTACACAAAATTTAGGTACAATTTCCGGGTTATCCAAAGCTTCATTAAACCAAAATAATAAAGGTGTATGAACAGCATTAAACCTTTTTAACCAAAAATTTTGAATATTATCTAATCCAGGAGAACTCCAATTTGAGGTATTCTTTAATTGAAATAAAAATTCCTCTAACGTTATGTAATTTTGTTCTTTCCACTCAAAATTTTCAGAATCTTTTAGTAAATCATTAATCCAAACAGAATTTTGTTATAACTAGATGAGTTAGACCAAATACTACTCAATATTGTAATATATCTTCATTGTTAGGGTATCATTAGTTGAAACTGAATTATTAAGCTTGGTGAAAAATTTTGATGGATTTAATGAAAATAGATGATTTTGATGTTTTCTGTTAGTACAAACACTGTATCTACGTAAACGATGAGCTGTAACTTTTAATTTTTGTTTTAAATTATCTAAAAGATTAATTAAAATATTATTACAGCGTTCTCCATCAAAATATCTAATTTTGTATTTGTTTAAAATTTGCCGTACTTAAAATATGCCACATTGTTAAAATTTTGTATAAAAGCTGTCAAAATTCCTATATCTTTTCTCAAACAATCAATTTTCTTCTTAAACGAATTTTCCAAAATGGTTCATTAGCAGTGTTATTTCCATTGCATTAAATTCAGATAGATTTTGATTATTTCTTTCAATTATTATAGTTGCTGCACAATAAATTGATAAGTGTATATAATACAATGAATTATTATTCTTCAAAAATTTTCAATAACTTTGTTCAGAATATTGAAGATAAATTTTATTTTATAGTATCTGCTAAAATTTAAATTTGGTAATTTAGGCCTGGATAAAGGATTGGTGTCATCAAATAAGTTAATTTTAACCAAAAATTCTTGTTTCAAATCATTATATGAGTTTATTGAAATTTTCATCATTTCTATTTCCCGAAACTTCATTTTGACAACTACTTGAATTTGTATTCTCCAAATTCAACATTTTCTTCTTGATATAATACATTCCAACAGTTCTTTTAAATGTTGAATTTCCAAATCACTAATTAATTTTCTTTTTATAATTACATTTTTTCTGTCAACTGCATTTTGTTCAGTTAGTATTAATTCAGGAAATTTTGCTTGTATTTCAGAATGGAACTTTTTCTCCAACCAGGTAAGGAACATCATCGCAATTATTTAGTGTGTAAAAATGCGCATAACTTATTATTATTATTATTATTATTATTATTATTATTATTATTATTATTATTATTATTAATTACATTAAACGTATAAAACCCCTTTAAGAAATAATAATGAAGAGTAGCGCCACTGGAAAATGGTATAAAACATAACGCAAATTACATTATCGATCTTATTTTATAACTTTACATACAGAGTGAACCATTAGAAATGGAAATAGGTATGAAATATAAATTTAATTTACTCAGTAAATACAAATTCAACTTTTATATAGTACGAGAGAGTACCGAGATGATACAGAAATTCTTTAATATTTGAAATTGATTATTTGAATTGTGACACGTATGACAGATTTCCAATCCCACATATCGATACTGCGATCAATTGTAACGTCAGTTCAGGACCCTAACGGAGGTTTGAAACTGTTTCCCAACATTTACGTTATGAAAACGCAATAAGTCGCGTATAGCTTCACTATTACCATTAGACTGAGCGTTTAGTATTTTACATTTCTATCAGAAATAAAGTGCTTGTAGCTAGTTTCATTACATATAAATTTATTACAATTAAGACCCCAAACTTTCGTAAGTCGCAGTCGTCAAGATTGCTTTAATCTGCAAATGTCTTCTTTCTCTGCATGTGGATTTGTACGTACCGATTACACACAATCACATGTTTATGTTTTTTTAAGTCAAAGCTACGTGGTAAAACCGGGAGGAATTATATCCTGCAGTTTCTTTGTAGCATAAGCACACTGATTACATCCGATGCTTCAGATATTACTGACTGTAAGAGTTAATTATCTTTAGTAATCGGTAGCTTGTTGTTGATTCCAAATTAAAACATTATTAAAGGGACTAGGGCGTTACTGCTGCTCCTCCAATGAACCACGTAAAAATTAAGGGTTTACACCTCCTACTTTGAACATGAACGGGTAACCCCGCTAGGCTAAAGATCCAGGACAACAACATTCTTAACGAACAACCTATGGTAAATGTGTAGTTCGTTTATCTCAATTTAAGAACTTCAATTGAACTTTACTTGACTACCTCACACATAGTGATGCAACGGGGTAAACATATGTGGCTTGAAAATTATTATTAATTTTATTAAATACATAAATAAAAAGTTTACCTCGAGTAGGATTCGAACCTACGACCGGTACTTTGCTAGAGTACCGCGCTAACCAACTGCGCCACCAAGGTTCAAGCCCCAATCGATGTAAATTTTGTCTTTATGTTTGTAGAACTGATGTAAATTCTAAATATAATGAGGTTACAATCAAATTACTTATATTAATGGAATGTGAGCCTGCAATATCGCAAGGATTCACACATACCAAAGCAACTTGACAAATATTAAATTGTTATAAGTTTTTGTTATGAACGAATAAGTTCAAAGATAAATATGTAATTAAATAATTTTTATTTATGTATTTAATAAAATTAATAATAATTTTTAATTACATATTTATCTTTGAACTTATTCGTTCATAACAAAAACTTACAATAATATGTGGCTTTGTTTGTTTACACTTGCTACAAAGAATAAATCGTAGGTTCTTTTACAATTCTTAATAATATCAAAATCCTTTAATAAAAATTTATACCAAATAAAAAATTTGGTGTGAGTGATTGGTATATTAAAAAAAGTAAATTGCACCACGGTCTAGCTCAGAAAGGTACAATACTTACGAAACTTACTGTAGGTTGAGAACTCCATAGATATAATCAGTAATACATTTGTTTGTTTTTTCTTATTAGACGCCACTCAATTTTATAGGTTTAATAATTAAAATACAACGTAAAGCTTTACGATTTTAAATAATTTCTAATTTAACGCAATCTACATAAGTATCTATCTTAAAATTCAAAATGGAATATGATCAACACTGTATTTAACAACAAAACGTATACTTGACCTATGTCAACTAATATTACAGTTCTATAGGTTATGAACTCAAATGTTTTATCTTAGAGACAGAAGTCAGCTGTTTCTATTCTGTATAATCGTATCAAAACAACACTATACTGATTTGTTATTTCCTTAAAATGTATTTTGATTGAAAGGATGCGTACGTTCTCAACACGAATATACTGTATAAACTTTATTTTCAAATGAACTGCAAGTTTAAGAACTTTCTTTCTCTAGGATAAACATACGGTACAGTAGGCTAAGGTAATCTCAATTGTCTTCATTAGCATATAAACAACATACACCAAATGTAGAACGGACTACAAAACAAGACAAACAAACAGCAAGCGGTAATGCTGCAAAGGTAATCCCATTTTTAATTATTTAAGACAAAAATTGCACTATTATGGACAGTAGTAATGGGACACCTTCCGCCATCTTGGATTTTGACGTCACAAGACCGCCCACGTGGGGGACCGGTTTTTCCACCCTTATTTTTTACACGCTTACGTGTAGGACGTGTTTTTTCACCCCTATTTTTTGCACATCCACGTGTGAGACCATGTTTTCAACCCTTATTTTTATATATCTTCGTGTGAGACCGTATCCTTTCTTTTCGAAGGCCCTTTTCAACCCTATTTATTTTTACTCGCTTACGTATAGGACGTGTATTTTCACCCTTATTTTTTACACACCCACGTGTGAGACCGTATTTTCTACCCTTTTCTTTTTTCGGAGGCCCTTTCAACCCTAATTATTTTTTACTCGCTTACGTGAAGGACCGTATTTATTACCCTTATTTTGAGATGGTGATCTTTTAATTATTTTTATTAATATAAGATGATGATCTTTAATTCTTAATCTGATAGCTTTAAGATGATTATGATCTTTAATTATTTTTATTAATTAATTATCCTAGGGAAATTCTTAATCTGATAGCTTTAAGATGATTATGATCTTTAATTATTTTTATTAATTAATTATTTTTTGCCCCTGGGAGATGATGTAAAAGATAGTTTATTTAATTTTGTGTTTTACTATTAACATTTATTAGAACTTGTTTATCAGATATTATTTAAAGAATTGATTAGATAATAATAATCACGTACATTGACTGTATTTCCCATTTTACTTTATTAGCGTATTTTTGATCAAATGAGGTTGTTATTACATTTATTTTAATGCCTATCTACAGGTTGTATTTAGGGTGGAGCTGGTCTAGGGTTAATATTAGGGTTATTTTGGTGGTATTAAGGTCCTTCTGGATATATTAAGAACAGTGCCCCTGGAGGTTAGGCAAATGCACACGCATAGAATGTTGGAAATTGCATAATTAATAAGATATTAAAATTATCGATCCTATTGCTTTAAAATGGTCACATGCTATTGGATGATCTTTTACCTAAAACGTTGTATTTCTAATAAGGAGGTTCTTGTAAAACACATGTAGGGCTTCGCAACTTGCTCTCAGGCCTGCGCCCCCTGGCCGGAGATGGTGTGGGAACCTAACCTTATAAGACATGTGTAGAGATTAGCTCCTATCGTGGCCCCCTTGATGCAATTGTATGTTGTTCTAACTTAAGCTTACAGCTGTAGGCCTTCGCCCTGTCATACAAAAATTGTATTATAATAAGGAGGTTCTTGTAAGGCAGGACTTGTGTCATGGTATTTTCTCCTAAGACGGCGTCTTAGGAGAAAATACCTCGACCATCGTTGGCAATGTAGCTGTATCCGCTATTATGCTTACTTAATGTATCACTAGTATAACTTTTTTGATATCGAGAGAAGAAGCAAGATTTCGAACGGTTGTAGTATCTCCAGAGCTCTATCGAAATCAATTAAATTTAAGAATAATCCCATCTCTATGTAGTAATAGACGTAGTATAAAAGTTACATATTTTAAATGTATTTAATGTGTAATCACTGTTTAATGAGATTTACGTAACCTGAAGATTCGATTATTTAAAAAGTAATTTTGTCAGGTTGCGTTGACGCACCCTGTATGTAGGATGTTATAATGACGTGTATTACGTGTTCTGAGCACGAGTGTATTGAGTTTGAACGGAAAAAAAATAATTTTGTGTGTATATAGTGTATGTGGGTGTATGATACGCCACTGGAAATGTAGGAGAAATATAATTCTGTATGTAGATACGTGTATTTGAATGTTATAAAGACTTTAGTGTTGGAATAATTAGATTTTGATGAATGTAAATGTGAAGAGAAATTTGTCGATGGGACGATAATGCTTCCCACTGTATTGCTTCTGTTTTGCTGCTGATAAAGAAAGGAATGTTTGAAGATAAGATGAGTAATCTTGGTTAGAAAATGTGAAGAATAAGTGTAGAATGTTTTAGAAAATATGTAGAGAAAGATTGGGTATGTTTAAGTATTAATTTCCGAAGGGTTTTGTAATGTTGTGCAATTGTTTTGAGAATATGTGTATGTATATGGAATTTGAGACATTAGACGGTACTGATTTTTGCAAATGTTGCGGAAGCAGATCGAGCGCAGGTTGGAGATAACGGTTAAAAGTTGTGTAATGGTCCAGAGTGGCCACTGAATGAATGTAATGACGAAAAATGATTTCTTCATGAAGTAATTGTAAAATTTGTAAGTGAAAACAAATATGGCGATGTATTGTAATTACACGCGTGCTTGTATAGAGGGAAGCAGCTATCAGAACTATGACATTTTGAGTGAATATTATTGGAGAATATAACGCGGAAGGAAGACATGTTTAAAGATGGATGACTGAAGTTATAAATAAGGAAGTCAGAGAATGACGAGTTAGTTGAGGTTAGAGGTAGGAAGTTAAGCTTTTTCGTTTTGGCTGTTGGTGAGGCGCGCACGCGAGGTAGTGTGGGATAGACTGTGATGATGTTGGAGTATGTTTGTGAATTTTAATGAGGCAGTAATTGTTTAAACAACTGCGTAACCCGAACCGGGGATAAATCGTAAAAGACATTCATAAACAGAACGAAATTAAAATTGAAGTTGAAGATAAAAATTAGTTTGTTTATTTTCAAGAAAATAATAGTGCGTAAGCAGATTTGAATAAAGATAACAGTTGTTATGTTAAAGTATTAAGTGCGGCGCGTGTCCTTGTAACGAGATTCAGCTAAAAGTATTTATGAGACCACCTGTTAAGTGAACGAAGCGTTCGTTGTATATTAAGCCAAAGTTATATGACATTGGAAGTTTTATTTGTATAAGGGACTAATTTGGTGTAAAGGGTTGCTAGAAATTTTAGGAGGCAACCAAACGTATACAGTTTATTACGTGTTATTAGACTATTTGTGGGTGCACAGAGGAATAAGTTTTGTTGAGCCTTTTGTAATGTGCTTCAGGCAATTTTATGCAGTACAAATGGACTACATATATTTGGTTTACGGAAGAAAAAAAATCCAAGGATTAATGGACGATCTTAAGTAAGGTTTATATTTAAGTATTTTTAAAAATTTAGTAAAGCACGATTATCTCTTTGGTTTATTTCATTGGTGTAATGTGATCAAATATTAATTAGTTTAGAAGCGAAAAGATAATCGTTCTCGAATTATGTTGTGTTGGATTGTATAGTATTAAGAATTTTTGCAGAAATTGGTAGTGACGTGTGGTTTTGATTTTCAACCACGCTGGTGTAATTTATGTAAATATTTGTGGTTTTGATTATTTTATGCAGGACAATATATATTTATCGTTATTTTTCTACTTTGTTGTTTATTTAACCAGGTATGAAACACAGATGTAACATTTACTTAATTGGTGATCTTATTTTGACAATTTTAAAAGTAAGCTTTGCATATTTTAATTTTTCAGATTTAAGGAACAACCTGAAAAGTCTTATTAGCCAGGTTGATTGCAAAATTTTCATGTTTGTTTTAATAGCGCAATGCACTATTAACAGATCAGCTGTTAGTTTAAATTTCATTAAGTATAATACAAGTTTGAGTTTTGAAACCTTAAATGTTTACGAATGTCAACTACGATTCAAAAGTGAATTAAATTTAAAAGATATCGTTCATGTTAAGAATTTTAAAAATTAATTACCGTTCAGTGAATGAATTTGAATGATCAATTTTATTTTAGAAGTTTTGGTATACGAGGTGTATTCAAAAAGTTTTTAATAACTTGGGTAGTACTAAATTTATTTGAGTTTGAGTTGAATTGTTTGGGACGAGTGTTTGGTTTAGAACCTTCGTATATGAGTTTACCGAGTAAGCACAATCCTACTTTCCACAATCAAGTAGGGTTAATTAACATCCAGCTTAAGACAATTATATTAACAAAGTTTCGATTGTGGTGGCGCCTAGAGACATATTTTCCCGAATTGAGCTATTTGAATGTAGGTGTAAGGTGTTTGAGCATATCAATAATTCATTTTACTTATTATTTCGACCACGCCCATCTCCCTGTTAGCTGGCTTGGCAACCCGCTTACATTAGTAAGCATGCACGACGCCTAGTGCGGTTTGGACGTGTAACAATTTCCGCGTTAGCAAAATTTTTAAAATATTTGTGTTTTTAATGTAAATTTTTTTGTAAGTACATGTTTGTTAAATACGAATTCAGGTTTTTCTGTATTACTTTCTAAATAGTTAATGACAGTTATGTAATCGAGTGTTTATATTGACATTCACAAAGCGTGTTTTAGTGAGGTACGTTGTATAAAAAATTTCAGTTTAACATATGGCAACGTTGAAGGAGAAACTTCTAAAGGTAAGCGTATTATTTTTAATATATGTTTTTTACCTGATATTGCTAACAAAAATGCCGATAAAGATTTTTTAAATGTATTATTATTACACAGGTTAACGTCATAAGATCAGCTCTACAGAATAGTAGGTACGCACGGATTTTAAACTTACAGTTATTGTTAATTGACCTATATAATAATAAACCATTAAAACCTTTTGCCTTTTATTTCCGTTATATCAACTTGATATTCTTATAAACATGTTAATTTTAATTTAACTCTATGTTATATATAAGTAATTATTACTTTTTAATGGGTTTTACAACTGTTAATGAACACGTTACAATGAAATAGTTTTGTGTGTATGTAATTAAACATGCGAATAAATCAGATATGATGTTCCTAATGTATAGGTGGTGGCTGTTTAGAGGATCTGCCTATACATAAAGCATCATTGCATTAGGGTAGAAATTATTTATTATTTCACGTCATATTTAATTACACTTGAATGCATTCAGTTTGAACTGTAATCTGTTTCCCGCGAACTGTAAGACATAATTTCGGTTGATTGATTGAGTTTTATCTAATGATCGAACGTGATTTGTTTGAGATTGATTAATTAATTGATTTATTTGTGTGTGTGTGTGTGTGAAAGAGAGAGGGGGGAGGAAGAAGCAAGATAGAGCAAGAGAGAGGTGTGCATTGTCAGCTTCTATTATAGAAAATGTCCATTAGTCTTTACGCCACTAGATGGCACTAAAATCAATTTTTACTCAAAGGGGCCAGGGCGCAGGCCATGACACAAGTCCTGCCTTACAAGAACCTCCTTATTATAATACAATTTTTGTATGACAGGGCGAAGGCCTACAGCTGTAAGCTTAAGTTAGAACAACATACAATTGCATCAAGGGGGCCACGATAGGAGCTAATCTCTACACATGTCTTATAAGGTTAGGTTCCCACACCATCTCCGGCCAGGGGGCGCAGGCCTGAGAGCAAGTTGCGAAGCCCTACATGTGTTTTACAAGAACCTCCTTATTAGAAATACAACGTTTTAGGTAAAAGATCATCCAATAGCATGTGACCATTTTAAAGCAATAGGATCGATAATTTTAATATCTTATTAATTATGCAATTTCCAACATTCTATGCGTGTGCATTTGCCTAACCTCCAGGGGCACTGTTCTTAATATATCCAGAAGGACCTTAATACCACCAAAATAACCCTAATATTAACCCTAGACCAGCTCCACCCTAAATACAACCTGTAGATAGGCATTAAAATAAATGTAATAACAACCTCATTTGATCAAAAAATACGCTAATAAAGTAAAAATGGGGAAATACAGTCAATGTGTACGTGATTATTATTATCTAATCAATTCTTTAAATAATATCTGATAAACAAGTTCTAATAAATGTTAATAGTAAAACACAAAATTAAATAAACTATCTTTTACATCATCTCCCAGGGGCTAAAAATAATTAATTAATAAAAATAATTAAAGATCATAATCATCTTAAAGCTATCAGATTAAGAATTTCCCTAGGATAATTAATTAATAAAAATAATTAAAGATCATCATCTTATATTAATAAAAATAATTAAAAGATCACCATCTCAAAATAAGGGTAATAAATACGGTCCTTCACGTAAGCGAGTAAAAAATAATTAGGGTTGAAAGGGCCTCCGAAAAGAAAAGGGTAGAAAATACGGTCTCACACGTGGGTGTGAAAAAAATAGGGGTGAAAATACACGTCCTATACGTAAGCGAGTAAAAATAATTAGGGTTGAAAAGGGCCTTCGAAAAGAAAGGATACGGTCTCACACGAGGGTATATAAAAATAAGGGTTGAAAACATGGTCTCACACGTGGATGTGCAAAAAATAGGGGTGAAAAAACACGTCCTACACGTAAGCGTGTAAAAAATAAGGGTGGAAAAACCGGTCCCCCACGTGGGCGGTCTTGTGACGTCAAAATCCAAGATGGCGGAAGGTGTCCCATTACTACTATGGACGTCGTTTTATGCATATTCACAACGGGACATGATCAACCACGCTTTTGCAAAGATACATCATTACCATAAGAGCTTCTTCTTAACACAAGCGGTTTCCCTTCATGTAGAGGCGTATCTTTATTCCCTAGTTATTCCCTATTAAATGTAATATATACACAATTGTAATTAAAAGCCTTACATACCTTATACAAGGGAGCAAAACTTAAAAACGTAACGTAGAAGAAGCGGAAATGCATTAAGCATGTTGAGTTCGCATTTGCGCATAGAACAACAAAATTGATGTGGCTAAAATAGGCCTTATAGACCAACACTAGGCACAGGGACGTTCGTAATTACGTACACTAAAGAGAAAATATCGAGATATACCAAAATTTTATTATTGAAAAAAAAAGATACCAACGTAATGTAAGTATCAATAATAACACAAAATTCAAAACTTAAATTAAGGTAACGATAGCCAAGAATTAGCACGTTACAAATTTATATTGTTTTTGTGAGAACTTAAGATGGTTGCCTTTTAATTTAATTTGGGTAGTTTCAATTTGTAAAGATATCATTCATTAGTAAACATTTGTTTTACTTGCGATCAGGTTGCAATTTGAGTAAATAAACTCGATGTTTGCTTCACCAAACTCCTTTATTGTTTGTTTTCTCTGGCCAACTTGTTTATAAAAATAAATGATTATTGTTATCAATTACAGTATTTATATTTAATTTGATTTGCTTAAGATGTATGTAATTTGTAACTATTGAAATTACTTCTTTTATTATTAAATCTTTAATAACGAAAATAAATCAAAACATTACACTTATTTAAAAATTACTAAATCCCCAAAATTCAGAAATGCTTTGCTTACATTGGCACATAAAAAACAATCCAATTGTTATATTTGGTATTTCTTAATGGCTGTCATGCAGAAATTTCTTTATCAACAATGAATGAAATTTAATTCATTCAGCGTTGATATTCAAACATTAATTTTATAGGAAAATAAAACACATAAAAGTTTCTTTTATTATACATTTTGCAATTTTACTTATCACTTTTTAAAGGCCAAAGGTCCGACGATTCGTTACTATGCCGTATTCCTTTGTTCCCCCAATATTTTCTGTGGAAGCTTGTCGTTCCAACAATTTATTGTTTCTGTGACTATTTGCTGGATATATCTATAGTTTTTAATTGTCACTTTAATTGTTTAAGTTTCACTACGAATCGCATGCAATCACAAACGACAATGCTGGTTGTACATACTAATTGTTAATACTTTCTTGTTATTCTTCTTTATTTACTGATTAACCAATTTAGGCCGATCACGGTATTTTATATCGTTCGTTCATCCTTTTTTTTTAATCGTTTGCTTCTTCTTTGGGATCTTCTTTTTTCTTGGTTCCGTAAAGGTCTTCATTCTTCGGGCAGTTTAGGGATCTTCTCCCTCTTCAGCCCTGGGTTTTAAGTGTCTGTGTGTTGTGTTATATTTGTGTATTGTAAGTGGTAAAAATTTTGATATTTATGATTTGTGGGAAAGAAAAGAAATGTATATATTGAGTGTTTGATGTTTGCGGTTAGTGTATAGGGGTATTATAGGATTGGTTTTATCTTAGGGTGTAGGAAGTATTGTCGAGGAGATCTTTGAACTCCTCTGGTAGGTTATCTATTCGTTGAAGTAGGAGTGCTGAGAGGTCTTTGAATTTGGTTTTGGGTTTACGTGGTAATCGGGGTTTGTTGGAGAATGAAATTTGTAGTATGTGTTTGGTTGGGATCGTGTCACCGTTTGTCCTGCGATTTGTGTATTTGGTCTGTAGTGTTATTAGTCTGGCGGTTATTGGTTGAATGTTGGCGTGTTGTATGGTTTGTCGTTGGGGTGTTTGAAGTGTAGTTTGTGTATGGTGCGTAGTATTGTCATTTCGCAGTGGAGCGAGTATCGGTCGAATGTAAGTTTTGTAAGCGTGTTGAGGGGTTTTGGGGTGACAACCTCTGACGTTTCCTCGCAGCATTGTCAATAGTGATGCGCGGTTCCGTGTCTTATTGACAGCGCCACTAGCGTCGGGTTGCCAGTGTAGGATCCGAGAGAACGTGATGCCTAGGTATATGATTGTGTCTTATAGTTGTAGTCTTTGTCGGCGTAGGGTCAAGTTGATGTTGTTGGAGGTTTGTCTGTGAAAGTTGGATAAATTCGGATGTCTAAACAGTATTGTTTGGGTTTTGTTTGGGTTGATTGCTAGTCTCCAACGGTTGGCCCAGTTGGAGAAGTGGGTACGTTGTTGAGTTATTAGTCTGTGCCACCACTGACCCTACTGGTCGCCCAGAGGGCAGTGTCGTCGGCAAATTGGGCTACTGTTATGTTCGGGTTGGTACTTTGGGAAATAGTCGTATGAATAGATGGTATATAGGATAGGCGCCAGGGCCAATCCTTGCAGGACTCCGGCGGTGGATAGAAAGTCGTGGAGATGGAGGAGCCTACTCGTACCTTCACATATGTGCCTGTCAGATATGAGAGAAGTAGTCGGACGAATGCGGTCGGGAAGCCTAACTGTCATAGTTTGTATATTAGTCCTGCCATACTTTGTCAAAATCTTGTTTGATGTCGAGGAAGACTGCGAGGCAACAGTCCCCGTGGTTCAATGCTTTTGAAGATGCGGTATATAGTTTTACTAAGGGGTCTTGGCAAGAACGGCTCGGTCTGAAGGCGAACTGGCTGTTAGAGATGATGTCGTTGGCTTCGAAATGAGCTCTTAGCCTTCGGGACAGGATAGTTTCTAGACATTTGCCCATATAACTTAGGAGGGAAATCGGTCTGTAGGATGAAGGTTTCGAAGGATCAGGTTTAGGTAACATGACATGTCGGGAAATGGGATAGGGCAAGGCATCTGTTGTATATTTGGGCTAACTCTCTAATTTCATTTTGTGGAAGGTTCTTCAGTATCTGGCGGTTAAGTCCGTCTTGTCCTGTAGCGGAATTTTTCCCTTGTTTAAGAGTTTATAGCATTATCATCGGATGAGGTAGGGCAAAGGGATGCCTCAAAGTTCTGCTCGAGCCGAGCTTTGAAACGTTCGCCCTTTAAATGTAGTACGACCTCCAATATGCACAAAATACGTAATTCATCTCTTTCTAGCGTCACTTTTCCTCTCTTCACTTATTTGGCGTTATATGCACTTTTGTTCGCTTTCGCTTTTTATTATTTTAATAAGGAAGGTATTCTTATTTCTTCCCTTTTACATACTCACTTTTATCTTACTTTCTTAATTTAGGGGGTAGCGTGACTATATGCTACTGTCACTCGTGCCTCGGCAACGATCACACCTTTGGTTAGTTTCAACCAACTCTAACTACCTACAAAAAGCGACTACTTCCTGCAAGTTAAGTTAACAGTTCCTTTTTCCCCCCTTCTACAATTCATTTATGCATTTACAGATTGCAGTGTTTACTTAAATACTTCCTATTTTAACATGTACATAACTTATAGAAGTAAGTTCAAGCTTTTCGTTTTAATATTAAGTACACTGATATATAAACAACAAACAATCATTTTCCTATAAAATAACACACAAACTATAAAATATATAACTTAGTGCGAAATTTGAATTTCTCAGGCACGTGTTACAGTGAGTTAACCTTTACAGGCCATAAATCAGTGTCCTTGATTACCGGAAAATAGCTTAATTTTCAAATGTGTTATCGGTAATCAATAGCATAGCAAATAAAGATTCTTGATTAACCCCTAATCGGTGAAGAGTTACGGTAGTAACATATTCAGATGACACTATGGCAATTTTTGCTGAAGATTCTAAATACGTGCTTTACTCGCCTGTAATCCTCATCAGTTTATGACAAATTGGGATTACGTGACGATTTCGTATAACGCATTATGTCGTCAAGTAAATTTATTTTGATTATTCAAAAATAATAATCTCTCCATTAGGTTATCTGTAGAAAGTTTCTTTAGTCCTAATCAACTTTTCCACAGATTATTCAGTGATTTATGAAATTGCATGAATTATGCGTGTGCGTGCTTATCTGTATGTGTCGGTTTGTGCTTGTGTACTTGAGTGTACGTGTGCGTACATAAGTATACGTGTGAGTACGTTGCATGCGCGAGTGTTTATGGGTTGTTTTAATTACAGGACTGGACAAGAAAGGGTTCCATTTATTAAAGCGACGTTAGTAGTTCGGTCGTTCGAAATGATCAATGGAGATCACCAAAACATTACAATAATGGATCAGTCAAGAAGTGGGCATAGCTAGAAAACCAGACTCAAAATTTATCAACAAATCAAAGAGCAAAAAGTTAAACGCTCGTACTTACTACAAATGTATTTACGTCATTACCACAAAAATTGTTTTGTTTCACACTTTTTATCAAATTGTAAAATTCACTGTGTGTACAGTAACTCTACATAATAATAAATTTGAAAATCCGTGTAAACTATTTCTGAAATAATTATCAAAACATTCAGTGCCACACTCATATGAATGTTAAAATGTTAAAATTTAATGAAAATTAAAAATTGGATTGTTGGCATAATAAGCTTATTTAAACTATTAAAATCGAAAATTGTACTAAGAATATAATAAATAAAATAATACGTCAATTCGATAGCTTAATAAAAACCACTTTGTACTGACTTTTGACTTTAGTGTTTAATGAAATTGTTTTGGAGTTTTTGCACTTCTATTTTATTGTTTCTTAATATTTGACCCGCTCAATCTGTTGGGAGTGGTTTCTGTTCATTTTATTGCAAATTAAAATTACTACTGGATTAATAACTATTCTTATTCAAAAGAAAACGGGAGTAGAATAATACTCTTATTAGTACATAAAAAGGTGTAGTTTGATGCAGCGTCCTTCAGTCCTCGGTACGCGTTTCTCTGGACCTTCAATTGAGGGCAGTCTGCAAAGCAATGGATCGGGTTAGTTGTTGAGGATATTAGCTCATTTATGTATACCAGGAAAAGTGTGGGAGCTACACCGATCCTTGGGGTACTCCCGCGTTCTTCCAAGAAGCCATCGACGACAACACAAATACGTCTTTTGCCAAGAAAGCTGGAGATCCAATTGATGGGCGTATTGAACGAAGTGGGCTTGGCAAGTAGGCACGTGTGCCAAACCTGGTCAAAAGCCTTTGAAATATCTAAAGCTACTACGACTGTTTCATCAGAGCTTTCTAATGTGTTATTCCAAAGCTGGATGACATGAAAGAAGATAACCCGTTCAACGTCTCTGTCTGAACCCATACTGCTGGTCGTTTATCCAATTGATGAACGTATCGTACTAGGTGAACTTAGCAAGTAGGCACTTGTGCCAAATCGGTTCAAAAGCTTTTAATATATCTAAAGCTACTACGACTGTTTCATCGGACCTTTCTAATGTGTTATTCCAAAGTTGGGTGACACATGAAAGATCACCCGTTGAACGACTCTGCCTGACCCCATACTGGTGGTCGTTTAGGAGTTTATTGGACTCGAGGAACAAAAGTATTTATTGGTCGTTGATGGCCTTTTCCATGATTTTCGTTGGAATCGAAATGATAGCTATTGGTCGCCCTTTTTAGGAATAGATTGGACATTTGATAGCTTCCACGATGAGAAAAACTCTCCAGATGACATCGAGATGAGATCGAAAAGAGTTTGGATAATACACGTACTAGCTGGAGGTAGCGTTTTCTAAGGACGATAGCTGGAATACCGTCAGGGCCAGTCGCCTTGTTTGGGTCAAGTTTATTGATATTTGAGTGCAGGAGCTTGTATCGAAAGTTCATAGCGTATGGGGTAGATTTGCGCGACGGCACAATTTTACCAGAATCATTGAGACATGAATTTTATGCAAAGTAATCGGCAACGAGGTTGGCTTTGTCAGCAGGATCGACCACTACAGCTCCGCCACAAGACGTCATGGAGGAAAGGGAGATGTACTAAAGTTTTTACTGGTGGCTTAGCTAACGACCAATATGTCGTGATGGAATTGATTATGCTTTTGCAACTATTCATTACGGCAATATCCTCGGTTTGATTTTCGACAAATTTATTTGATTTCCATTTGGTATAGAGTTTATACTTTTGCGATAATGCATCAGTGGAAGCCCTATTAAACCATGGTTGGGAACGGGCATGACCTACGCGATTGTTTTTTGGGATTGTATAACTTCATGCCCATCAAGATAACTTCAGTTAATCAAAGCAATGTTTGAAGACGAGGACCGTTTAAAGCAATACTCACACCAGGTGAGGTTTCAAAACATCCCACAGTTCGTTCCATTTAGCCGATTTAAAACCCCACATAGTTCTATCTGTTTGTCGAGTAACCGTATGATTGGGTACCGAGGAAATCAAGAAGATCTTGGAAGTTATTATCATTGGGAGACCTATACAAACAACAGTAAATTTCACAAATTAGGGTCCAGAACCAAATCACGTCAAACTTGTTTGCCAAAGTGGACATCCTTTTACAAACTACGTTGTCCTTGGTATACGCATATACTCCGCCTTTAATGCGAAAGTGAGAGTGGAGATTGTATCTGGGAAATTGCAGGTCAGGCGAATTATTGCTTCCAGGGGAGACCTGTTTCTGATAGAAACACAAGTTATTCAAGGTGTAGGTGAACAGCATTAAGATTCGACCTGATACCACGTATGTTGCACTAATGTATCCGACTATTGGTACTTTCGTTGACCGAATGAGCGTGTATCTTGCCCTCCCGGGCATCCGAATGGACAGGATTTTATTCCTGGCAGATCTTGCTCTTCTTAGACTTAATTTTGGCGTTGACGAATCTTTGTCCTCCCCAGAATCCTTGGGACGGATTGACAAATCGTTGTGAGAGTGGACGTCTCGTCCTACTTACCTGGGGTATGGCGTCTGTTTTATAACTCATCATTTTTAAGGTTTAGCCTGCCACGTGTCTAACCTAAAAAAGAAGTTTTAATTATAACGAGGTTATCAAGATATAATACGGCTTACCAATATGTGTAGGTGCAATGAAATATTTCTATTACATCCGCCTTAAACGGCGTTTATATCACTTTTATACAACAAAGCGATATTATATAGTGAAAATTTTCCATAAAAATGATGCCTAGCATCTAGTAAATAGAAACAAGAAAATTTCCTAGAGACTTTCCACCTTTCTACAGCAACGCGATTTTGAAAAGACAGACAACGCCTCAAGAAACAATTTTACAACTTTATTTGTTATCTCATTTTAAATATTGTTAACATATGTTTGTTTTCAGAATAAATCACGATAAGTAAGATGCAGTTTTGTAACCGTATCACCACCTAGTGTAACGTTTACACGTTTCTTTCTTGCTCGGCTGGTTGACGACGGCTATCTCTTTTGCTTACTTTCTCTCTCTGTTATGGGCGGCTGGTTGGAAATAGCAGGGAGGCCACTTCTACGGAGACCATTCCTTTTCTTTGTCATCAGTGACATTACATCCGGTCCCTTCTCTCCTCCTGCCTGCACTTCTTCAAGGGTCTTCCCTTCAAATTTCCTCAGGGGGATCTTTGGAGACTTGCCCTTTTCATTGCACTTTCCTATCTGCTGTCTTTGTTCTAAATCTACTCTAGCTTCCTACTTCACTTTACTAGATGAATGCTTGTATGAATGGACCTAAGAGGAACGGGATGGGTTCGCCTTCCCTGTGTTAGTTTCGGCGACCACGGGATCCCGGGAATCAGAGTCAATGGGGAAAATTTTCGCCGGAAATGAGATTTCCTCTTTCCCTCCTATTATCTCTTAATAGTACCTATGTCATTTCATCTGTGCTAGTTCATGGTGTCATAGGGTTGAGTTGAGGTCTTTAAGGGGCTCCTTATTTCACTTTCTCGGCAAAGGGGACAAAACTTTGGGCTTTCTTTTCTTGTGCGTTGGGCTGGGTTTTCTTCTGGGGTTTGGGTTTTTAGGCTGCGGGCCCTTAAGTTTGGTTGAGGGTGGGATACTTTTCCTGTGGGTTGCGTTTAATTTCTCTCTTCCTCTTCTACTACTCTTTGGTTTTCTGTAGGGTTCGTATATACCATATAATTACTTGCTTGCTAGAGTGAATGGGATAAAGGCAACCACCCACACAAATCACCTCATCCTTATCCGATTTTTTTTGTTCTCCCGTTTTTTTTTGTTTTGTTGGAAGTACTGTCGTTTCACGATGTGCTTTCCTTTTATTTTTGTTTCGTTTTCTCTTTGTTTTTCCTAGTACCGGCCGAATGCCGAAGGGCTCACGTGGGTAGTTTGGAGTCAGGTTCTTCTCTCGTGAGTTTCTTGAGTGATGTGCTTGGACACAGTCTTCTGGTGGTGTATACGTCATTATCGCTCCGCATGTAGCTTTCTTCTCTCTTGCTACCTATTCTTACTTTTGGGTTGGGTTCTTTCTTTGATTGCTTTGGGGTTGGGTGAATATATACGGATTTTCCGGGTTTTTACTTGTATATATATATTTGGGGTTTGGCGTGGAACCGGGGTTGAGATTAACTGGATTTTAAGTATTTTTTGTCCTGAGTTTATACTCGAACTTCTCTCTCTCTCTCTCTTCCTTTACCTTTTTTTCTTTCTTGTATTACCTGTATCTGTGTGATTCCTCTACTGAGGTCTCCATCTTGTGGGGGGGGGGGTCTGTAACGTGCAAAAATCGATATAGGATCGATTGCATCATTTTATCTGATTACTGTTTCTAAAAGCTACCTTAAATAAGTATCTGTGACTTAAACATTTAGTATTATGCTTTAAGGATACTAGTTTCTATTTTCTGTGCTAAATGATTTGATATTTCTGTATTTACGATTTTACTAATGAGTATGATGGATTAAATGATATACAAAATTATTCCTGTACTATAGCTAATTGCTACCTCACATATGATTTTCCTTTATGACGTACGCTTCTACATTATACGAAAATTATTTCCTCTCGTATCTACTTCTGTATTTTAAAAGCTTACTCGTTTTTACAAAATTTAACTTCAATTAATGCCTATAGCGCCATCTCTGAGATGAACGTAGGTTCTGGTTATTTTCAACATTCTTACATTTTATAGGTGCTATTTCCAACCAGACGCCCATAACAGAGAGAGAAAGTAAGCAAAAGAGATAGCCGTCGTCAACCAGCCGAGCAAGAAAGAAACGTGTAAACGTGAAGTTCGTGTCATTTGCGACGTCTAGGATGGCGAAGGGAAGTATCGGGAAGAGGATGGAGGTAGGATGTTGCTAATTGGACGCAAGAATCGGAGTCCGAGTCATCAGCTGGTATATGTGGCTCAGATCCTTGACGTGATAAACCCCTAAGGATTTTTCCGATTAGTCTTTCAATTCGTAAGTCCAAGAAGAGAGTACTCTTTTAATTAAGAAAGGACCAGTAAATTTAGGAGCAAGTTTTGCGTTGCAATGACGAGCCGCATCAGACACAACGTAGTTGCGTTTCCACACACTATCCCCTAGTTTAAATTTAACAGGTCTACGTCGCAGGTTATAGCGTAGATGTTGATTTTGATACGCTTTAGCCAGCCATTTATTAATATCTGAATGAATAGAGTCAACCTGACGAACCAGTTTATTTTCAGGAGTGATATTAGGATCTGCATCTAATAATGTGGAATCAGAAGAAGGTGGAGGACCTAAAAGGTTACCAAATAAGATATGTTCTCGTCCAAACAACGCGTAGTAAGGAGAACAGCCAATCACGTCATGTTTTGCAGAACGGATAGCACAACCGATCTTAGCTAAATTTACATCCCATTTACTCTAATTCTGAGTGGTGTATGAAGATATTAGGGTTTTTAAAACTAAATCTATTCGCAGGATTCGCTCTAGGGTGGTATTTGGCGTTAAAGAGAATAATGGTTCAACAATCGGAGCATAATTTCATAAATTCTTTACTGCGAAAATGCACACCAGTATCGCTAATCATTACTGTGGAGTACCGAACATAAGAAAAGTATTGTCTTCCACGACTTGACACACAGGAGAAGCGGTAGCATGACGCAAGGGAAAAACAAGCAAATTTAGTAAAGCAATTAGCCGCAACTAACACAAAAGCATGTCCTTTGGAGGATCTAGGAATAGGACCGACGATATCCAGACACAAGATTTGCCAAGGTTTAGTAGGTTTGGCTATTGGTGCTAGAAAACCAGGTGGAGCAGACTGTTCGACTTTATGTGCAGAACAGACAGCACACTGCCGAATGCAGTGAATGACATCTGCACGGAGTGGAGGCCAGTAATAATGCACAGCAATCCTACCAACAGTTTTAGTAACTCCAAAGTGACCAGCAGTTGGAAGATCGTGATTTTCCTAGATAATGCGTTTGCGCTGTTCTTTAGGAACAACTATTTTCCAATTAGCCGAAGAAGAATCAGAAGTAGAAAATTTGAACGTTCATAAAGTAAACCGTCCTTTACAAACCCAGAAGGAAATTTTCGAGGAAATTTAGAGATACGAGAGATTGTTTTCAGATACCATTTATCTTGGACAGGTAAAGTAACTAGAGAAGTCGAAGTAGGATTAATACAGTCAATTCCTGGAACAGATCTCGATAGAGCATCAGGTACAAGGTGTTCTTTGCCTTTTCGATGAATAATCGTGTTGCTGCAGGCAAATCGCCCATCGACAGAGACGTCCAGTAGGATTTTGATTGGGCGCCAAAATTTATGCCACGTGTCTAACCTGAAAGAGAAGTTCTAGTTATAACGAGGTTAACAAGATATAATACGGCTCACCAAAATCTGTAGGTGCAGTGAAATATTTCTATTACATCCGCCTTAAATGGCGTTTATATCACTTTTATACAACAAAGCGATATTATATAGTGAAAATTTTCCATAAAAATGATGCCTCGCGTCTAGTAAATAGAAACAAAAAGATTTCCTAAAGACTCTCCACCCTTCTACAGTAATGGAGATTTTGAAAAAACAGCCAACGCCTCAAGAAACAATTTTACAACTTCATTTGTTTCATTTCATTTCAGAATAAAGCATGGTAAGTAAGATGCAGTTTTGTAATGATATCACCATCTAGTGGTGATTTAGTAAAGTAATAGGTACCTATAAAATGTAAGAATGTTGAAAATAACCAGAACCTACGTTCATCTCAGAGATGACGCTATATGTGTTAATTGAAGTTAAATTTTGTGAAAACTAGTAAGCTTTTAAAATACAGAAGTAGATACGAGAGAAAATAATTTTCGTATAATGTAGAAGCGTACGTCATAAAAGAAAATCATATGTGAAGTAGCAATTAGCAATAGTACAGGAATAATTGTGTATATCATTTAACCCATCATACTCACTAGTAAAATCGTAAATACAGAAATATCAAATCATTTAGCACAGGAAATAGAAACTAGTAACCTAAAGCATGATACTCAATGTTTAAGTCACAGATACTTATTTAAGGTAGCTTTTAGGAACAGTAATTAGATAAAATGATGCAATCGATCCTATATCGATTTTTGCACGTTTCAAGCCGTTAAAACTCCACGTTTGGTTAGTGCGTGTTGGCGAGTACATAGGGAATAAAGGAGATAGTGAGGAGCCCATGGTAAAGGTGGTGGTATTGCACCGGGCGTCATGGGGTATGTATGCGTTCCACCTATGAAGTTGTAGAATATTAGAGCTGAAAAGGAAACGTTAATTAGTTTACATTGCATCATACAAGAACAAACATTTTCTTGTACGATTGTAAAATACAGTAACTGTACTGAAAACAAAACGGGATATTCATTAACCTAATTAAACTAAAGATCTGCATAAATTAGATAGTACTCCAATCGGTTTATGGTTAGTTTCGTGGGTGTTGACCACATTAAGATTAAAGTAATGTGTTTATTTTGGTTTATAATTTAGGTTTCAACTTGCATATTACTGTCATTTTAAACTAATCAAATCTGTCTTATTATTGTCGTGAATTGTGATAACTTAAGTTTTTTATTTTTTAAATTTCACATTTAATTAAGGGGTAATAATTAAATAACTATAATGACCGACTTTAATTGCCAACTTTTCATTAATCAAAATTAAGATTAAATATAGTAACAAATGTGAAAATTAGATTAAATTTTGAATTTTAAGTCCAAGAAAAATATAATAATAATATAAAATGTAATATTATATTTAAACTTAAAACGAGATATAGTGTCAAAAATAAATGTTGGATTAAGTTTTAATTCCCAATTAAAGAAAAATGTTCAAAAACTTGCCCGATAATCTGCAAGCTGTACCTAGAGTTTAAACTAGCAGAGGGTTTTTTTAATTTACGGCTCTGCCATGCATTGTCACATCTTTTGTATTTTATATTTGTGTCAATATGCCGACAGATAGAAAGGTTCTTTACCGATACTCCCTACAGAGGATTAATCTTAACTTGTAAAATGTTTCGACTACTCATATCTTTCGGAATTGATGATTTAAGCACCCTACAGTATTGTATACTGACGTTTTACCGCCAATTCATTAATAAGATGAATTTTTATTAGTCCGTTTTTTTATTGTAGCGTTCATATTATTATATTACGTTCGCGGTCTCATTCAAATAGCTCTGTACAAACCTAATCCTTTTTAAACCGGACACGTTTTGTACCGTTAACGTAAGTTGCTATGATAATCCGCTTGCTTGATTATTTACAATGTTTATTATCACGTTAGTGGTTCCGGCATTTAGATGCTCAATTTATTAAAGATATGCCGTATTTTACAATGTGTACTTTATGGATACAATTATCGTTTAGTATCGTTAAAAGATCAATATTGCATACTGCCTTTTTTTACCGATTCATTCCACCAAGCACATTTTTCTGTCTACCTACAGTCGCTTTTCCATATATCCGCACGGCAAAATTAACAACATAGTTTTTGAAGCTTACCCATGCACCTTCAACGTCAGTGTCTTTTATTTGTTCGTTCCACACTGTTTCATTCACATTCAACTCTTGACTCACAGCATCTGTGTATTTTATTCTCATACCCTTATCTACTAATTTGTCTACCCTAATTCTGCACGTTCGCACTACGTTTTCTTTCCTTCTCCAGTCCCAGATTTTCCTTAAACACACTATCAATACAACCAAAAAGTGGTCCGATCCTCACTCCGATCCGCGCATTCCCTTTGTGTCTCTCACCAGGTTTCTAAGTCGTTCATCATACACGGTCACGTCAATCATACTTTCAGATTCACCTCTTTGCCATGTGTACATATGCACATTTTTATCTTTAAACCACGTATTAGGTACAAACAAGCTTCTCTTCACACAGACATTCATCAGGCGTTCACTATTCTCATTGACTTTTTGATCTCCGAACTTTCCTAGAACGCGTTCAGTATGTTCTCTCCCTATACCCACCCATCCGTTCATATCTCCCAATACCATCACTCCTTCGTTTAGCTTACATATGTTCAACACGTTCTCTACATCATTACAGAAGTTCTCACACTCTTGGTCTGTTTCTCGATTCACCGGAGCATAGATCACTTACGACCACTCCTTTTGTGCCATGCACTTCAGTGTCAACTCCTGACCATAGTGCTAGGCTGCCATCCTTCATCTTGTAAAGAACCAGCATCTTATACTTATATGTTTTAGAATAAATTAGGCACGGACCATCCTGTATGTAAAATTTCATAAGTTTACGCGATATTGCACAACAAATAATTTATTCATCACTGCTGACGTGTATTACTAAGAAACCGTAAGTTTCTGCACGTCAGAACGATTTTAACCAATCATGTAACGGTATTCCCCGCACGGTAGCCGCGAAGCCGCCCACCGATACCCCTTTATAAACTCGCGACGCGCATAATGAAAGGAGAATCGAAGTAGATTCCCGTTAAGCCGATATCCAGCAGCCGCCACCGTTGACCGTTCCAGAAACCAGTAGCCGCCGCCGTTCCGTCTGCTTAGAGTAAACACCGACCTGTTGTTCACCGACGAAGAGTCCTTCGCGATCGGGCAACCTAAAGCTCAATACCGCGATTGAAAGACACGTAAGTGGTAAAGTTATACCTTCTGACAATTCACATTCAAACACTGCAGACCGTAAATACTTCCGGGCTAAGCACCAGGAGTTTTACAAAGCACACAAACACCTAGAGGCACGCAGGGTAGATCCCGACGTATCTCGACCGTAAATACTTCCGGGCTAAGCACCAGGAGTTTTACAAAGCACACAAACACCTAGAGGCACGCAGGGTAGATCCTGACGTATCTCGTCACCACTTGAGGGTGAAGGGTTGTTACAGGGCTGTAAAGACCTACGACCTTTCTCTTAGTATATACAGTAAAGACAGGCCGTCGCCTTCGTTTTCTGGAAATTACTGAGACCCGCTCGAAACTCACACACTTACTGCATACAGATAACACGTAATAACCACATATGGTGTCTTTGATTAGTAGAGGAATACCTCCATAACCTGTAGTATAAATTTGTATATAAATATAACCATCGTAAATACCTGGTGCGAGAACGTTTGTAAATAAATTAAAGAGTACGTAGATTACTCGATCTTTACGTAAACCACTTAAAGTAATATTAAGTATTTCGTTCCCTAGTTTAATTATCAATAATTAACCTTAGTATAGAGTAAGTAGTATAGAGAGTAATTCATTTAGTTAGATAAATAATCTAATTGCCTACATTAAACCGGTAATAATTAAAGAAAGATTGTCCGAATACATCGAGGTCGTATACGAGCATTTCGCGTGTATTACTTCCAGGAGTAGAACATCCTTGCTGCAGCGCTTCAGAGTTACTGGCATACAAACACGATATCGATTTTCTCAAACGAATCGGGTTCAATGCGCTGGCGCTTCGAGCAACCACTGCATCGAACAACACTCGCGCTACCGTACATACAGGACCGTATCCTAAACTGTATCTTTTAGGTAAGGATTAAGTTAAAAGACTATTTTTGTTCACAGAAGCGATTACGCACCCAGTGACACCAGGACCTGGACAAGGGAGTTCGCATGTACATGTTTTGTTGAATACGTTCTTATTTTCTTTATTGTAAATATTTATTTAATATACCTGTTAAAAATGCTTTACGAATTTTATTTAAGGTTACAGTGTTAAGCCCATCCAATAATCACTACGAACCACACCCCGTTTATAAAATAAACCCGATTGAGCAAAGCCGAGGCAAAGTAAAACCGCGCTGGGTTACCAAACCAGAAGGGCGCAATACTTATATATATATATATATATAAAATTGCACCTAAAAGTAAGGGAGCATTACATTTGGCGCCCAACGTGGGGCTCGAAAAAAACACTGAACACCTTAAATAATTTTCCGTTTACAGATTCCAAAAGGACCGCAGAAGTACCAGTAATCACATATTGTTGTTTTCCAGAGACACTAATCTGTCTGTTACAGGATGAGTATACCGAGGGACTCTGAGGATACCGACACAAGAGTGGGATGGATTTACCACCTCAAGAAGGATGAATTAGCAACCGAAGCTAGGAAATATAAACTAGAGACAGGAGGGAATGTAGATGCACTTCGTGCCAGGATAATAAAATACTTACGCACCGGAGAAGGACAAGTAACCACACTGACACCAGAAAGACTAACATTAACCGCTCCGATACCACCACCACCAGCTGGGGAACACCTAGACATTACCGGAACCAGACGCGCCGATATTTGCGATAGAATACGCAAATGGGGTGTGAAATACGACGGTATCAGCGATCCAATTTCTTTCTTGGAAAGAGTAGAAGAATTACAAACCTGCTACAACATCACCGACCGTGACCTATTACTCGCCCTTCCGGAATTATTAAAGGAAAGCACCCTGTTATGGTACAGAAACCATCAACAATCCTGGACGACTTGGAAAGATTTCTTGGTCAGTTTTAAAATACAATTTTACCACCGCGACATCAATTTCAACTAGAGGAGGAAATCCGAAATAGACTGCAAAACCCCGAGAAAAAGCTACGGAATACGTAACCGCCGTCCTGACGCTAATGCGACGCCATGGAAACATGTCGAGAGAAGAACAACTACAACGTATGTATGACAACCTGAGGGTGGAATATAAATATTACATCCGTCAGAGAGATTTTAAAGACCTGACCGAACTTCTCGAGTTGGCTACCCAATTCGAAATGCTACCTCCGCGGACACACTCACCGTCTCCCAGTCCAAACCGCCAGAAGGTACACTTTAGTGGTCTAACACCAGCTCCTGACCCACCAGCACACCGTCCCGTGAAATCAACACCACTAAAACCGTTCCAACACCTATCACCACCCGTATGATCGCTCCACCGTCTGTTGGAGATGTGGAAAAACCGGACACTTCAAAGAGAGGTGTAGAGAACCGTTTAAAGCTTTTTGCTCGAGATGCAGCAAAGAAGGTGTATTATCCCGAGACTGCCCCTGTCCGCGGTCGGAAAACTCCAGACGCCGGTAAAGGGACACCAGGAACTTTTTACTACCCCGGCTTTTACACCTGGAAACAAAACAACCGCCAGCGAGTGGACCACTTGGCTACAAACCGTAGCGCAGTTTTCACGAAGGAAACCCGATAAAAGATTAGATCGTTCCTACGATGATAGACTCTTCCTAGAGATTATGGTCTTTAACAAAACCATCAATGCTTTAATTGATACCGGAGCATCCCGAACATATATAGGCGAGAAAGTAAAGAATTTACTAATTAACAACCGTATATATCCGAGCACGCTAAAAGCTGCAACTGTACGTCTTGCCGACAGTTCCATGACTGAAACCCGCGGCTTGTACATTTTCCCCGCCAAGATAGGCAGGAAAACTCTCCAGTTACCGGGCTATTACATACCCCAACTGTCCACCGACATCGTGATTGGATTAGACGCGCTGGAACATCTTCAGGCCACTCTACACATACACCAGAAACAACTAGAAATCGCCGGAATACGTATCCCTTGCAAAGTTCCGTACAAGGAGGATTGAGTGGAATACATGGACCAGACGTAGACCAGCTGCCCGAGTTAAATAAATTCCTGGAAACCGAGATGAGGAAATTCCCAAAGGTAACAGGAAAAGCTAAAGATGTTATACATAAGATCACACTCATGCCCGATGCTAAACCGATCAAACAGCGATACTATCCCCGCAATCCAGCAATGCAAGAACTTATCAATCAAGAGGTTGATAATATGCTTGCCGAAGACATAATAGAACCGTCACACAGCCCGTGGAGTTCTCCCGTAGTGTTGGTTAAGAAACCAACTGGTTCATATCGATTCTGCGTCGACTTCCGAAAAGTTAACCAGGTCACCATCAAAGATGCATACCCGTTACCGTATATTCAAGGCATCTTAGACCAGCTACGAGAAGCAAGCTATATCAGTACCCTAGACCTGAAACAAGGATACTGGCAAATTCCTTTAGAAGATGGAAGTAAATCCATCACCGCTTTTACAGTACCCGGCCGTGGATTATACCAATTCAAAGTTCTACCGTTTGGACTTCATTCCGCCCTGCTACATTCCAGAGATTCTTAGATTCTATTATTGGTCCAGAACTGATTGGACGCGCTTTTGTATATCTAGATGATATCATAGTTCTGGGAAAAACATTTCAAGAACACCTGCATAACCTACGGAAGTATTCAAGAGACTACGTGATAACGGACTTCAACTACAACCAGACAAATGCTACTTCTGTCAAACCCAACTCAAATATTTGGGACACGTCGTCACCGCAAAAGGAATTTTACCTGATCCAGAAAAAATCGACGCAATCATCCAAATACCCGCTCCCCGTACCGTTAAGCAACTCCGTCAATTTTGGGACTGGCATCGTGGTACCGCAAATATGTTAGTGGCTTTGCGAAATTAAGTCAACCGCTTACCGAACTCTTGAAAAGAACACCAGATATCAGTGGACCGACACACAAAATCACGCCTTTGAAGCCATTAAACAAGCTTTAACCGCCCCCCCTGTATTAGCCTGTCCGGATTTTAATCAACCTTTTGTACTACAAACCGACGCAAGTACCACCGGAATTGGAGCCGTGCTAACACAAGGACAAGCACCGAATGAACGAGTGATAGCATATATCAGCAGGGCACTGAACCCAGCGGAAAGGAATTACTCGACGATTGAACAAGAGTGCCTGGCCGTAGTATGGGCCATACAAAACTAAAAAGTTACCTAGAGGGTTATAAATTCACCGTGTTGACCGATCATAGAAGTCTCAAGTGGCTTCGCACGCTAGAGAAACCGACATCCCGTCTAGCCCGCTGGATAATGGAACTACAACAGTTTGACTTCCAGGTGGAGTACCGAAAAGGGGCACTGAACAACGTGGCCGACGCGCTATCTCGCTTACACGAGGACGATAGAGTAAAAGCCGACCTATCTCCATTAGAGGTGGAGGAAACCGACGAGATAACCTGTCCATGGTATCGAGGCTTAATACAACAAGTCCGAGAGCACCCTGATCAACACCCTCGATATAAAATAGAGGAAGGACAACTATTTAAATCATTCCCTGATCCGACACCCGAAAAAGAGATGGGAAGCCATCCTAGTTGGAAACTTTGTATACCGCTAGAGAAACGCCGAGATATCCTGGAAGAATGTCACGATGTCCCCACCGCAGGACACCTGGGAATTGCGAAAACACTATGCCGCATATACCGTAATTACTACTGGCCCACCATAAAATCCGACGTGATAAAATACGTAAAAACGTGTATAAGTTGCCAGACTTATAAAAGTAGTACGCAAAAGCCGCAAGGAGAAATGTACTTTTCGCGACCTGGACATCCGTGGACCAACGTAAGTACCGACCTTATCGGACCGCTGCCGCGTTCCAAGAAAGGCTATAAATTCCTGTTAGTTTTTCAAGACCGGTTAACTAAGTGGGTCGAACTTAAACCGCTCCGTAACGCTACCAGTCCGCCGATTATCCAAGCGTTAAAAGAACAAATAATATACCGCTTTGGAACTCCCCGACACTTGATCTCCGACAACGGCCCACAGTATACCAGCAAACTATTCCGCACGTTCTTAAAGGAACATGGAATCAACCATCGTTCTACGCCACCATACTCCCCGCATGCCAACCCGGTGGAAAGAACCAATAAAGTGATCGGGACGATGATCGCACAATTTACGCGAAACAACCAGCGAGTGGGACGCTCACCTGCCGGAAATAGCCTTCGCTATCAATACCGTACAGCATGGATCAACTGGTTTCTCCCCTGCCTTACTTAATCTCGGGAGAATTAGAACCACCTAGGGCATGGTCAACCCAGAAACAACCGCCGACAACAGAAGCAACCGCCGTAACCGCAGCTGATCAAGCGCAACACATGAAGTATTTAAAAGATCTACAAGAACTTGCTAGAGATTCATTAGCAAAGACCTTTGAAGTACAACGGTATCATTACAACTTGCGTCACCGAGCCTACCGCCCCCGCAAAGGAGATCTTGTATATCGTAAAACACATTACCTGTCCAGCAAAGCAAAAGAATTTTCCGCGAAATTAGCGAAAAAATATGCCGGTCCTTACCTTGTGTATAAAATAAAATCGCCCGTAATTGTCGAGCTCCGAGAACCCGGTAGTAGGAGAAGCGCGGGAGAAGCGCATGTAAAAGATTTGAGAAATGCGATTGACGTCACCGATCAGACTAGACCAACGACCAATGGGAACGTTGAAAATTTAACGGCTATGAAAAACCCGCGTGTTCAAAATCATATAAAAGCAAAGGATAAAACCAGAAATGATATCTTTCAAAAAATGGCCCCATTTAAACAATGCGTCCGCCGAAAACTCCCGGTAAGAATATCGCCCTGGCAGCCACACCACTACCGCCGACCCGGGACCGAAGACTTGGACGCCGCGTTCCTAACGCGACGAAATTCTCCGGTCCGGGAACAATCTCCGCCGCCTGCGCCACGCACACCGTCTCCAGGACCATCCGCAAGGGATACAGCATGGTATTGGTCACCACCCCGGCTACACACCGACGGGAGACCAAGGACTCCCACCACGCCGGAACATTTGCGCCGGACAACCGAGGTGACCGGAGGAATGAGGGAGCTGCATATCCGGGAAATACCCGAACCGGCCCGCCTTATGCCGCCCCCGGAATGCCTTAGCCGCCGCCAGCGACGCAATCGCCGTCGCGTTAGCATCACCATGCCTGATGGCATGAGGGTCAAGGTAAAGCGGACGGATCTTCCGCAAGAAGAGGAAAGGGTGGTATGTAAAGAACCAGCATCTTATACTTATATGTTTTAGAATAAATTAGGCACGGACCATCCTGTATGTAAAATTTCATAAGTTTACGCGATATTGCACAACAAATAATTTATTCATCACTGCTGACGTGTATTACTAAGAAACCGTAAGTTTCTGCACGTCAGAACGATTTTAACCAATCATGTAACGGTATTCCCCGCACGGTAGCCGCGAAGCCGCCCACCGATACCCCTTTATAAACTCGCGACGCGCATAATGAAAGGAGAATCGAAGTAGATTCCCGTTAAGCCGATATCCAGCAGCCGCCACCGTTGACCGTTCCAGAAACCAGTAGCCGCCGCCGTTCCGTCTGCTTAGAGTAAACACCGACCTGTTGTTCACCGACGAAGAGTCCTTCGCGATCGGGCAACCTAAAGCTCAATACCGCGATTGAAAGACACGTAAGTGGTAAAGTTATACCTTCTGACAATTCACATTCAAACACTGCAGACCGTAAATACTTCCGGGCTAAGCACCAGGAGTTTTACAAAGCACACAAACACCTAGAGGCACGCAGGGTAGATCCCGACGTATCTCGACCGTAAATACTTCCGGGCTAAGCACCAGGAGTTTTACAAAGCACACAAACACCTAGAGGCACGCAGGGTAGATCCCGACGTATCTCGTCACCACTTGAGGGTGAAGGGTTGTTACAGGGCTGTAAAGACCTACGACCTTTCTCTTAGTATATACAGTAAAGACAGGCCGTCGCCTTCGTTTTCTGGAAATTACTGAGACCCCGCTCGAAACTCACACACTTACTGCATACAGATAACACGTAATAACCACATATGGTGTCTTTGATTAGTAGAGGAATACCTCCATAACCTGTAGTATAAATTTGTATATAAATATAACCATCGTAAATACCTGGTGCGAGAACGTTTGTAAATAAATTAAAGAGTACGTAGATTACTCGATCTTTACGTAAACCACTTAAAGTAATATTAAGTATTTCGTTCCCTAGTTTAATTATCAATAATTAACCTTAGTATAGAGTAAGTAGTATAGAGAGTAATTCATTTAGTTAGATAAATAATCTAATTGCCTACATTAAACCGGTAATAATTAAAGAAAGATTGTCCGAATACATCGAGGTCGTATACGAGCATTTCGCGTGTATTACTTCCAGGAGTAGAACATCCTTGCTGCAGCGCTTCAGAGTTACTGGCATACAAACACGATATCGATTTTCTCAAACGAATCGGGTTCAATGCGCTGGCGCTTCGAGCAACCACTGCATCGAACAACACTCGCGCTACCGTACATACAGGACCGTATCCTAAACTGTATCTTTTAGGTAAGGATTAAGTTAAAAGACTATTTTTGTTCACAGAAGCGATTACGCACCCAGTGACACCAGGACCTGGACAAGGGAGTTCGCATGTACATGTTTTGTTGAATACGTTCTTATTTTCTTTATTGTAAATATTTATTTAATATACCTGTTAAAAATGCTTTACGAATTTTATTTAAGGTTACAGTGTTAAGCCCATCCAATAATCACTACGAACCACATCCCGTTTATAAAATAAACCCGATTGAGCAAAGCCGAGGCAAAGTAAAACCGCGCTGGGTTACCAAACCAGAAGGGCGCAATACTTATATATATATAAAATTGCACCTAAAAGTAAGGGAGCATTACAATCTGCACTGCATCCTTTCCTTTGCGATTTGTCTCTGATACACACAGAATATCAAGCTGCCTTTCGTACATTATTTTCGCAATTTCGAATTCTTTACCATGCATACCTCTAACATTACATATACCAACTCGCTATTCATTCCTTGCACAGTCGTCGGCAACGGGGCCTGTCTGTTTCGACTTTGACAACCCCGTGTGACCAGGTCGGTCCGAGGCAATTGTATTGGTTCTCTTGAGTAATACCATGGCGGGCAGACCAGTTACTAGCCAAATCGTAACATTCCCTATTAACGGTATCGTCCTACTACCGGACAGTTATATATCTACTGCCCCGACACGTAAGGAAATAAGAAGTAGAAAATAGAGCCAAGAAAGATATAAATAATATAGAGTGTATACTTACTGTATGAATATATGTGTGTGTATATATATACATATATATACATATATATATATATATATATATATATATATATGAAGTTGATGTTCTTCCGGGCTTGGTCTCGCGTAGATTCTCCTCCATGGTTCTTAAAAGAACGGATGTTGAATGACGACGTTTCTGCATAATCTCATCTGCCATTTTCAAGTCTTCTGCTCCTGGTAACTCGAACTGAACTGAGGTCCTCACTGATGGTCGGCGGTATTTGTACGCTGACTTTCTTGGTCGATGCCCTGGTTATTGGTCGTTGTGATGATACTTTCACTTTCACTTTCTCCTTTTCTCCTCCTTTCTCTAACCGATTTCTCCTTTCCCTTTCGTTCGTGATTGGGTGTTTCCTGAGAATAGGCTTCCAGGTCGATGGTAATCTGTGAGTGTCGTCTCGTGAATTCAAATTATGTGGTCGTTTTTCGATTTCGATAGCTTTTCTGATAGTCCGGTGTGATAGATACTGTATGTATGCTATTATCCTTGTGTTGTCAAAATCTATCGCGTGTGAGATCTCCTTTACATGTTGGGCCAGTGAAGACGTTTTCTGGTCTTTTTGTACTGCGTTACGATGTTCCTCTCTTCTTACATTAATGCGTATGTTTGTTTGGCCTATGTATGTTCGTGAACAATCCTGGCATGGAATCTCGTACACTCCTTGACCTTCGAGTGCTATTTTAGTTTTCGGGGTTTGCAGCATGTTCGATAACTTTTTGTTGGTCGTGAAGATGGTTTCGATGTTATGTCTTCGAAGGATTTTTCCGATTCTGTCTGTCGTGCCTTGTACATATGGTAGACAAGATTTGGCTACTGGTATGTTTGTGTCGCTATCTTTCCGTTGTTGGTTTTTCTGCTCTATTTATGTTTGCCTTGGAGAATCCAATTTGTAGTAACGCCGTTCTGATGTGTTAACTGTTTCTTGATGCATGTTGTTCTTATCTGTTAGCCGTTTCGATCTTGTGATCAGTGTTCTAACCACTGATTGTAGCTGTACTAGGTGATGGTGCGATTTGGCATTCAGGTACCGGTTGGTATGTGTGCTCTTCCGGTATACAGTATGACCCAATGTTCCATTATCCTTTTTATACACTAGTACATCTAGGAATGGCAGTTTGTTATCCTTTTCCACCTCCATGGTGAACGCGATCTTGTGATGGATGGTGTTGAGATGTTCCAGGAATGCGGTTAGTTTTTCACTTCCATGTGTCCAAATCACAAATGTGTCATCCACGTAACGCAGTCATAGTTTTGGTTTGTGAGGTGTTGATTGTAGTGCTTTGACCTCGAAATTTTCCATGAATATATTGGCAATCACTGGTGATAGAGGTGATCCCATCGGTGCTCCTCCTGTTTGTCGGTATCGCTGGTCTTCATAGGTGAAGTATGTGTTCTTCAGACAGTGTTCTATTAGATTAAGAGTGTCGTTTGAAGGTTGGCACTTTTTCCTGATGATTTCCAATGTTTCGTTAACTGGAACGTTTGTGAACAATGAGACCACATCAAAACGGACCAGTAGATCCGTAGGTTCCACTACATATTCCTTTAGCACCTCGATGAAGTGGTTCGCGTTCTTGATGTTAGATTCGGCTTTTTCGACGTGTGGCTGTAGTTGTTTCGCCAAGTATCTTGCCAATTGTTGTAACGGAGATCCCATGGAGCTCACAATTGGTCGAAGTGGCACGCCTTCCTTGTGGATTTTTGGGAGTAGGATTTTGGACATTTCGATGATTTTTCTCTCGGTATTATTTGTGTTTGTATGTCCTTTGGTATCTCGCTGTCCATAATCTTCTTCCTTATGGTCTTCTCCAGATATGTTGTTGGATCTGTTATTATTGGTGCGTATGTTCCATCTGCTAGTATTCCCCTTAGTTTGTTATCGTATTCTACTTTATCCATCTCTACGGTTGTATTTCCTTTGTCGGCCGGGAGTACTATGATCTGGGTATTCCGTCTCAGGTTTCAGAGAGCTCGTTGTTCCTCACGTGTCAGGTTTGGTTTGGGTGGTTTGGCTGACCTGAGTACCCTCGTTACATCTTGGCGGATTAATTCTGCTGCGTCCGTTGGTAGTTTGGCGATTACCGCCTCTACGCTGCATATGATGTCCTCAGTGGGAATCTTTGCTGGAGCTACTGCGTAGTTAAATCCTTTCGCTAGTACGGTCTTGGTCGCTTCGTCGAGTTGGTGAGTGGAAATGGACCTCAGTTCAGTTCGAGTTACCAGAAGCAGAACACGAAGACTTGAAAATGGCAGATGAGATTATGCCGAAACGTCGTCATTTCAACATCGGTTCTTTTAAGAACCATGGGGGAGAATCTACGCGAGACCAAGCCTGTAAGAACATCAACTTCATATCCAGCACTCGCGGAAACCTGAAAATTAACATGCATATATATATATATATATATATATATATATATAATTATATACATTTTTATTTTTTTACTTACATAACTTTCAATCACATGTATCAATTAGATTGTTCCCTACGCGATTCTTGGTTTTGGTGATACCGGGCTTGCTGTTATTTATTTGCGACCAAATGACTTAATTATTTTTAAATTAGATTTCCGAGTTAGAGTTAGTTATTGGTTTATTTAACTTAATATTTATTTATTTATTTATTTTGTGTTAGGGATTTTGTCTAGTTATTTATATTTATTATTACAGCTAATAAAACAAATTCTTATGACAATGGTTAGGTTTGTGTATTGTTATAAAAAGGGGGTTTATAGCAGTTATATAACATTAAGTAGGAACTGACCGCTTACTTCAATTTTAAATTGTACGTTTTTTGTTTTTTCAATCACGTCCCGCGGTACCGTGGGATAGAATATGCGTCTTCATTTGTTCTCTAGGTTTTCTATTATTGCAAAGTGTTTACGTATTTGAGTATTTGTTGTTTTAGTTTACATTCACATTCGTGAGAAGGAACCGTATTTTTTGGTAGAACTTCTATCCTAAGTACTATTTTCGTGCCTTCCTTGCTATTTTCATGCCTTTTTTTCTATAAGCCATTTTACAGGTACTAACATTCTACTCGTTCGATTATTATTTATTATTAATTCAAATTTTGCAATTATTGTAATTATAAAAATGTACGTGTTTGAGTAAAAACCTATACAAAAGGAGCGGTGTTTGTACTTTCACGTTTACCTTATGATTTTATAAGTATTAACAAGCGTACCTGACATGGGTTTGAAAGGAACCGTAATTTCCTAGGATTTGCATAGAAATGCAACAATCAGTTTTTTATTTATGTATCTATAGTCATTTCAGACGTTAAAATTCTACTAAATTAGATCAATGATATTGTTTGTTTATTAATATTAAAACCGCTGGGTTATAAATTTGTTCAAAAACTTACCCTAATAATGCACTAATGGTTGGTTTAGCTATTGTCATTTTCTTTAACACGTACGTGTTTCACTAACCGCAGGTAGAACTCGGAGGACACTTAAAACAAGCCCGTTTACTTTGATGACCAACACAAAATTACATTGGCACATACGGAAAAATAAAATGACGGCTGTGTTTGAGAACGTTGAAATTCGAGACCTATATGGCTTGCTACGGACATGTACATGTTCTAATATTAATAGATCTTTCAATAACAAATATGAAAACTTTTTCATGTAACATTTCTTGTTTTTTTAGAACTTTCTTTAGAACTTTTAGAAAATTGGGGTGGATTTGAGAGTAAAGCAGTTAGTTGAAGTTGGAGGTTCGATTGAGTCGTACTGGGTAGGAATGGATTAAGAAAACCTTTATTTAAAATATGAAAATGTAAGCTTTCTCCATTATTGCACATGATTAAAATACTTAGCTTTTGGATTTTTAAATTTATATTTTACATCTTTCGATAACAATTACTGTTATTGTCCTCAGTAGCGGTAATAACAAATAAAACCTTATTTGAAGTCTTCACTATAAAATACAAGGCCAATAATCTTACTAAAAATAACTAACTCTTATTAATAGGAGAAGCACTAAACGGATCTAAAGAATATACAAAATCGTACACTTATTTTATTGAATTATCTACAAATACTTAAAAATTACCTCCATACAGTTTAATTGAGTACTAAATGTTGGGAACAACTCTGCCCTCATTTTCCGTTAAAAGTAAATTAAAAACTCAATTCAATAACCCTTAAAAGACAACTAAAATTTTAATCAAATTTAAATCTTCATGTATATAGTAGCAAATTAATTGATTTAGACTTTTAATCCCTGTTCATTAAAACAAGTCGTATCTAATACCTTTTATTTAAGCTGGATAGTGTAAAAGAGTACAATGTGGAATTAGTATTTAATCAAGTCCACCAACTATTATTTATTTTTATAGACGTAGTTATATATATATATATATATATATATATATATATATATATATATATATATATATATATATTACAGTCTTAGTAACAGTAACAAAGAGCGATTTTCAGACTAAATGCAACAAAGAGAACATAAAACAATCAATTCCAAAGAATTTATAGTTTATTATTATTATTAAGTATGAGTGTTCATCATGAAAAGATAGTACAAATAATTTTGATGCTTATGTACAAACAAAAATAAAAAACAGGTTGTAAAGACTTTCTTTTACAATATTTTCCTCAAGAGTCATGCAGTGTGTAAAAAAAGTCAGTAAGAAACATACAGGATGTACCATTACTTCAGAATAACATAATGATATATTTTTTTTAAATGGTACACCCTATATATTTTCACATTTTTTGAAAATATATTAAATTAGAAATACAACCGTTAAAACCGCGCGTTTCGAACTTTATTCGTTCCAAAGTTACAGGGGTTTGAATATAAAATAATTAAAGGTTAGATATCACAAAAAAATATAGACTTCTGTCGTTACTTATTTCTAAATGTCATATGTGACAATCAAAAGTCTAATTCTTTGAGTCTCATTGCTTGTTTGTTATTGTCACTAGTAACAATAGTTTTTATGTTGAAAGTTTATGTTTATGTAGTTACTTGTTTACCGAGCAGGAACGAATAACAGTTCTGATGACGAGGGGTTACTGTGATCGTAAACGAAGTTGTGACTGTTATAAGTCCATTTTTTTATAGAGGGCAATTTGGACGGTCAAAACTATTTAGATTTTTTTCAGAAATCAAATAGTTCCTGCAATAAGGAATGTTGCTGGTAACAATTTCTATGACATTTGGTTTCAGCAGGATCATGCAACACCACACTTTAGAGTTGATGTTCGAAATTATTTGAATGAAGTTTTCCGAGACAGGTGTATGGGAAGAAGGGGCACAATAGAGTGGCCAGCAAGATCTCCAAATTTATCACCATTAGATTTTTTTTTGAGATATGTCAAAAGTATTGTGTACAAAACAAAACATGGTAGTCTGGACAATCTAAGACATAGAATACTGATACAACCCGTCAAATAACAAATCAGCAGTTTCGTAATGCTGCATCAGCTTTTTACGAGAGACTTGGGTATTGCCAAATAGAACACGTAAGATACTTTGAGCATTGGGTAACATAAAATTAATGATCTATTAATTGACAGAAGGAGGGCTTACTACTTTTTTTGAGATACATAACTTTTTTATAATTTTATTTTCAACTCCCTGTAATTTTGGAGCGAATAAAGTTAGAAACACGCGGTTTGAATGGTTGTAGTTCTAATTTAATACATTTCCCAAGAAATGTAAAAATATACAGAGTGTACCATTTAAAAAATATATCATTACATTATTCTGGAGTAATGGTTCACCCTGTATATTTCTAACTGACTTATTCTGATAGCTTGATTTATTTCGTATAAGTTTTATTTGAAACTTTTTTTTGTAAACCTATCAGAAATCGAAATATTAGCAAGTTCCGTTACTTTTTGTACACGATGTATATGTTTTCATATTGCGTGCACTTCTAAAGCACCCACTTCGTATATCTTACATACTGCAGCCAGTCAATCACGTTTGGATACTGCGAACTACCAAAATATCTTATAAAAATCTTTCCTTTGAAAACTAAAAAACTTATCAAATTATCATCTATTCCTGAAAAAATAAAAAAGAAACTAATTCTTTTTCAGTACTGTCTTACCACAACCTATTTTCAGTGGAATAACCCGAATCTATGAATAGCTTGATGGTGTGTAGCAATGGGTAGCCATCTTAGTCTTGTTATAGCTAATTTTTAGACGGAAAAATTTGAAACTTTATCGTTACAAAATGCACCTAAAAAACCTAGTTAGTTTGGTATAGATATGTACATGAATTTTTAATTTTTCTAAATGGTATTCATCCAAGCATCCAGTCTACCATGGAGAACGAAACTAATGGAAGTTTACCGTTTCTTGACATACTAATATCTGAAATTGAAGGTTTACAGAAAGCCAACACTCATAAATTATCAACCTACCGTCCACATCAAAAAATTGCTGTAATTAAATCTTTAGTGGATCGAGCAAAACGAATTTGTGATCCCGAATTTTGGAAAGATGAATATAAATATTTAACAAAATCACTAGAAGCTAAAGTATATTCACTTATAGACATTAATAATGTGACTATACCTATTAGACATAACCATAAATAAAAAATTAGTGCTTAATGTTGGTACTGCTTTTCTTCCATTTATAGGTTACAAATAGAATTGATAAAATCCTAATTAATCATAGCATTGGCACTGTTTTAAACCTATAAGAAAGATTAAAGAGCTTTTAAGGTATACATTAAAACCACAAAACGTAGCCTTGATGTAATGCATAAGGAACATATGAGATTTTGTAGATTAGGGCAACCAGAGAAATCTGCGGTAGCTGACCATGGTTTACATAATTTAAATCATGACTTTCAGTTTGAAAATATGGGAATATTGTCAAGAGAAACTCATTATGTTCGTTTACAACATCAAGGTGTTGAGACGTATAAACATCCTAATAACTTCGATGGGCAAGAAGAAAACTCGAAATTGAACTCGAACTCGAACTCGAACTGGAACAGGAATGTTGAGAAAAAAAGACATAATTTTCAGCATTTTACTGGCGATTGATTATTGATCTGAGGGAGAGGTTTATACTAATGGAATCACTGATAGCATAGGCATGGTCAATAATTGCATCAGAGCGATAAGGATAAATTTCTGTGGCCAAAATAAAGAAACTGCATTATTGTTAGTTCCTGCTTGTGTCCATGCTTCAGTTAGTAGTGCGCCAAACTGCAACCGAGTTATTTTTCCATCGAGACAGAACTTCATGTAAAGGTGGTAAGTCTTTCTGAACCCACATTTAAGTGACTTAAACACACCAAGATCCAAAGACTAGGTGCCACCTACAATATGTCAATGGGATTGGTATCCTTTGACTATCAGGTGTGCTTTCCCATGCCCTTTGCTGGACAGAGAGTACTTTTACCCACAAAGAAAAATTACTGCATTGACGTATGCTGACTTTTGGTTCATGTATGCCAGCGATCCATTAGGCTTAACGTCTTAAAACTCCTCTTTTTTTTACTTGTCTTGTGGTATAAAGGAGTCTTCCGCATTACTGCAAGTGATTACCCTTACCAGTTTCCCCCTTTTCTATTGATGTCATAAAGGTTACATCCTTAAAGCTTTTCTGAACAATCGCTTGACCTGCTTCATTATTTATGTAAGCCTGTTTCATCCATCTTAAAAATGACCCCTGGGTTATCAGAGAATTTTCTTCGTAGACCTCACATAAATGTTGGCAAAAATGCTGATTATATATTGACACATGCCTTCAGCCCTAGTTAGTGAATCACAGCCAGCTTTGCTAACTGACAAGTCAGGATGTGGCAAGAGGAACAAATAAAGCCAATCGTATCCTAGTCGCTGTATCACGGTTGAACCTGCGGTGTATCTTCATTTTTGTTGCAGTCACACAGGCCATACCGCGCATGTAATTTTTGTTGGAGCAAATCTTCTGCCTTGAAGTTTTTTAATATGTGTTTTAGCTGTTCCTAAAGTTCCAGGCGGACCCATGTGCTTTTAGTCTAATTATTGTTTACAAAGCTGCATCTCAGTGTTTTGGATAAACGATTTTGCGGCCACTGTGCATATGAAAAAGCTACAGAAAATTGAATTACCATAAAAAAATTTGTGTATACTTTTTTTCGTAAAGTTTAGGTTTGATGAAAGATTCACAAGAAGTGATTTAGATACTCTTTTGATTTTTTAGCGTTTATTTATTACCCTGCAGTAAACTTTCATTAAAGAATTTAGATTTTAATTGCCTTTAATATAGGTTATTTCAGTTTTTTCAATAACGTTAGTGGTTTTCAACATATTTACATTTTAACCAAAATCTGATAAGAGAATTACTCAAAATAAAGTTTATTACAATTGGTTTTTGGTTATGGCGTACGCCCCCCCCACACACACACGCACACGCACACGCACACGCACACGCACACGCACACGCACACGCACACGCGCACACACACACACTCAATTGAAAACGTTAATACATTTAAAAAAATTGCCTATGAGACTATATTAATTTTTATCTCACATTTTTACGTAATAGCATTATTTAATAACCTGAGAAGTTACCAACGTCGAGTTGGAAATCTTTTGATAATTATTTATTAATTAACCACTTTGTTTCATTATAAGAGTTTACAGTTAAGAAATAATCAATTTATTCTCTCCTGCATATTATAACGAAAACCGCTAAAGATGTTTTACGTCAAAACTCTGCTCTTATCTGTACGCATTTATAACACACCGGACAAAGCAGATGATAGAACAGTAGCCTAATGTCGTATTTTGATACCACCAGGCGACGATGAACGCAGGGCAGTAAGCCCAATGACCCGGTGTTCTAACACCTACGGTAACGTACATTGCTGGGTAGCCGCCCAGTGATCGCAATGGTCCACACTCCGCTAGACAGGATGCTCCCACTTTCTTCGTTTCCACATCTAAATCTTGCTATTATTTTCTTTCTTTCCTTTCTCCCTTCCCCATTCAGATACTCCTATAGTTTATGTTATATTTTCCTTCTTTCACTATCGTCCATCTTTCATGCTTTTGGACATCCCTATCCCTTCTAATCATGTCCTCTCTCACACCCTCTCCTTCTCTTCTTACGTCTTCTTTCGCATACCCATTTCTTTCATAATAATCTTTTCTGGTTTCCTGTTCATATTTTATTCTTCCTTCTTTTATTTCCTTCCAGCATTCTTGTAGTATCTTCTACTCATTTCTTGCTCTCCTTCCTTTTTTTCCAACCATTTTATTTTTATTCTCACATTCCCGATATTTTTCTTCTATACATGTCTCTTGCATTCCCACAAACTTACAGAAATCTTTATTCTTTTAGTCCCGCCACGTTCCAGAATATTATCTTTAGTTCGTTCCTCCCTTCCTGTATTCTTTCACTACTTTCTTTTTGTTCCATTTGATGTTCTTTTCCATTTCCTTTGCTCATTTTTTCGTTATACTGTCATTTCGTCATCCTCGTTTCCCCTTCCTCCCCCAGTTGCTTTTAGTTTTTTGACCTTTGCCTCTTTTCTTTCTCTGCTTACCTCCTTCGTTTTCTGTATCCTATGTAAATTCTTGTGCTACTCAGTTTTCTCTTCTCTGTCATAATCTGCTGCTTCTCTTCTCAGCTCTCTATTTCCGCCACCACCATCTTATTTTCCTTCTCCCTGTTTATCACTATCACTTTTCTAAATTCGACTTTTACATTTAGTTTCTCCTACAACATCGCTCGTAACTCTTTATGTGGTTACTTGCTTCTCCGCCCCTTTATTACGATATTATTCTTCCTTTTCCTTCTCTCCTTTTCATCTGCTTCTTTTTCTAAATTTTCTATTCTTTCTAGCAATTCTTGTTTTTCCCCCTTTAATTCCATTTCTTTTCTTCCATTTGTTCTTTCATTTCTTTGACATCTTTCCTTGTTCCCTTCATATTTTCTTCCATCAGCTTCCTCATTTCACAAATTAATTCCTTTATTTTCTCCATTTCTTTCTCTTCCACCCTTTTTTCGCTTTGCCATATTGCGTAGTTACCGCCTTTTTCCTCCCCTGTCTTTTTTATGTCTGCTGATCTTATTGCTTTCTTCCCTTTTCCAAATACACTTTGCCTTTCCGCCTCCTCTTCTTCCCCCTCCCTTTTATACATTCGCTCCTTCTCTTGAATTTATATGTCTTTTCTTTCCACGTTTATTTCGTTCCCACTGCACGATTTTAATTTATTGTTACTTTTAATTAATAATTTTGACTACTCACAGTTTGTATAATAGGTTATTGATCCGTTCACGTTTTTGTATAAGTATACTCTGTTACATAAAAAATGCAACACCAAGATGGCGTTGATATTTTTGGACGAAACTTTGCAGAAATGTATAGCTAGTCAAATAATCACAGTAATTGATACAAATAGTAATTGATTAAAATTTTCAAAGAAATTAAACAAGAGATAAAAGCATTTTTTGTTAATAATGTGTTGTACCTCCCCTCTTAGTTTCACACTCCCTCGCCCTTTTTGGTATGGATTACAACAGGTTTCTGAGCTATCACATCTCAGGTAATCTGTAATTCATGCCGGAGAGCTTGTAGTGTCTGTGGAGGATTGGCTTGACCCTTATACCCATCATGTCCCACACATGTTCAATGGGCGAAAGGTCGGGAGATCTGGGTGTCCACGGCAAGATATTGACGTTAGCCTCTTCTAAGCTCTCCATAGAGTGCATTGTAGTGTGGGGGCGGGCATTATCCTGTTGCAAAATCAGGCCCTACAGCTCCTGAGAGAAGGGAAGGATATGGGGTTCTACCACTTCATCAACATATCGGTGGGCATTCATATTGCCTCGGATGAATACCAACTGAGACCTGCTTCCATAAAGAATGCACACCATACCATAACCTCCACAGAAAACTGCACATTGCGGCATTCTCCACGTCTACGTCTGACCCTCATGCGACCATCGTGCGTTCCCAAGCAGAATCGGGATTCGTCACTAAAGACCACCCTATACCATTCCACGTCACAATCCAGTTGTATGGTACACCACTCCAAACGTTGCTGTCGATGACGAGCCGTCGGCGGAAACACAAGATGTGGTCGCCATGACTGCAAGCCAAAAGCTCTATTTCAAAGGTAAACTCTACGAAGGGTTACAGGACGTTCTTCGTTTCCAAACCATTGATCGGCTATTGATCTTGTATTCAAGAGTCAGTCTCTTAATGCCATTAATCGGAGATGGCGGCCCTAGACCACATTTGTCTGTCTTGGCCGTCTACTTCCTCTTCTACGACGTTCTTGACCTTCTCTAGACTATGCTTGATAACACTGTACTACAAAGGATTGATTACGGTTAAGACGATTAGCAATTTCTCTGAATGAAAAACCACCTTCACGTAAGCCGAGAATGGGACCTCTGTGGAATACACTCAGTTGTCCATCATTTTCACGTTGCCGCACTCTAGGCATAATCGCAGCCTCAAAATGCAAAGAAGAACACAAATGCAAAAGAATTGCAACCAGAAACAATACCGAAATCGACTTAATCTCTCAAGAAATACACCCGATAATTTCCATTGTTAGAACAAGTAAAACGTCAAGTTTCCCATAGCTACTGGATTATTTTGAATGAAATTTTGATTAATTGCTACATTTGACTAGTTAAATATTTCTGCCAATTTTGGTCCAAACATTCCAACGCCATTGTGGTGTTGTATTTTTTGTCAGAGTATATAACCGCTTTAACCGTTTTTGTCTTTGCACTATAACCGAGTACTTTTAGGAGATAAATGCACACAATGTTGTGATTCGTTGGTAAATATGTTGTATGTTATGATCTCTTGCTTTTAAGTGAACACTGGCAACCCCATGAAAAATGTTTGTCCCTAATGATGGACCAATACTCGATTGTCTCCCACTTCTGCCGACCAGCCATGAAACATGGTGGAACTGTAATTTATAAAAGAAATGATCTGGACCTTAAAATCGTGGCTTTCAAACCAAAAACTATTCCATGTGAAGGTTATTTCTAATTTTGTGGAATTAGAGTATTAGAGCTAAATATAGTTGTAGTAGTTATATATCGGCCCCCAAATAGGGATTTTCAAGTTTTTATACATCTTTTAGGTACTCCCTTAGATGAAATATTTCACCTAAATGCTGACATAATACTGTGCGGTGACTTCAATATTAATTTCCTAGACAAGGAACATGCTAACACTGCATCACTAACGAACCTTGTTTCATTGTACGGTCTGGAGGTAACTTTAAGTGAACCTACCCGAGTTATTAAACAATCCAAAACTTGCCTTGATAACTTTCTGGTTTCTCGAACACTAAACTTCAATTGTCAGAACCTCAACCTAGCGATTTCAGGCCACTATGCCCAAATGTTACATATACCTCATAGTAAAAAATTGGCCAATAAATGTGAAACGATTGAAACAAAAGATGTTTTTCTACTGAAACTTGTAATATTTTCCTCTCCCTCCTGAAAGATGAAAATTGGAACAGTGTTTATGTTCTGACCCGAATAAAGCTTTTCTTTCTTTTTTCAATCGTTTCAAGTATTTCTTTGACTTAAGTTTTTCTATAAGAAGAAATCATGGAAACTTATCAAGAATTATCGATTTCCTCTAAAAAACGAAATCTTGACAACATAATCAAATATTCTTCGAACAAATCGCAAACCACATGGAAGATTATAAATTCGTTAAAAAAGACTAATACTTCTCGTGACATTAAAATCTTTGATGATGGTGTTCCCGTTACAAACTCCAAGGCCGCATAATTTTTTAATGTCCACTTCTCGAAATGTAGCACCTTGCCTTCCGATTCGCAAACACTCAATCTCATTTCATCAACAACCTAATCAATGTTTTTTAAGCCACTACATGACATTGATGTGTTATCTACAATTAACTGTCTAAAGAAGTCATCATCGCATGGAATTGATGAAATTGATTCCAGGATCTTGAAGTTATCGGAACCCTCCGTTATCAGTCTTCTTTGTGTTGTAATCAACTTGATCTTCCAAACAGCCATATTCCTCAAGAGTCTAAAAACGTCAATCATTAAGCCATTTTTTAAATCAGGGAGTCCACACGAAATAGGCAATTACAGGTCAATCAGCTTAATCTCGTCGTTCTCTAAAGTGGTGGAATATGCCATTAATGAACAGTTAACTAAGTACTTAATAAAATTTAAGATTTTGGACAGTTCTCAACATGGTTTTATCAAAAATAGATCAAACAATACTGCGCTGTGTGATTTTGTACGTGAATTGGTTACTTCCGTGGATATGCGTCTTCTCACGGTTTTTCCTCTGCCTTCGATAATGTGGACCATAAACTCTTATTGCAGAAGTTAAGTAAGTATGGAATTCGTGGAAATTCTCTAAAGTTATTTGAATCCTATCTATCCAATAGATCTCAAATTGTGGAAATGCCCAACGGTCATCAAAGTAACAGCTCTTTAGTGCTATCAGGTGTTCCTCAAGGATCGATCCTAGGGCCATCTCTATTTTCAATCTTTGCCAATGATTTACTTCCTTACCTGGCGGACAAGGGTAGGTATGAGAACATATTTGTTACCTGTTACAAGGGTAAGTATGAGAACATATTTGTTACCTGTTATGAGGACGATACAAACATTTTAATTAGATCTAAGAATGTACGTGACGTGGTTAGAAAAACGGCAGCTATATTTGACAAACCGCAGATTTGGTGTGATGACAACAATTTAGCTATAAACCCTATAAAAACTGTATTAATTCAATTTGGGAATCCGCGCAATACGGTGCGTTTCTAGTCTGTTGCTGGTTTAACAATGTCGAAATCAACCAAAATGCTTGGATTAACGATTAGGTCGGATCTTAGTTGGTCCTCGCATTTTGATCAGGTTTGCACAAAACTTTGTTGCTGCTCTCTTAAAACCTTCGTCAATCAAAATGCTTTACTTCTAATATACTGTGCTCACTTTCATTCATACTTAGCCTACAATATTGTCAACAGAGGAGGAAGCTCTCACGCCGAAAGAATTTTTAAAAATACAAAAACGTGCGGTGAGGATAATAAGTGCCCTTCCATCTAAAATACCTTGTTGGTTTGCAAAATGGTTGGTTTGATTATTAGAAGCTTACCTACCTTGCACATTTGGTTTCCTAGATCTCCTTTACAGGTGTTTGCAATACTTTTCTTTACTCAGCGGTGTTTTCAAGGTCAATAAACTTTGAGGTTTTCAAGAATTGGTTCTATTTTTAGATTTTACCCCTAGAGGGCAATGAACTTTGATCTTAAAGAGGCCAATGAACTTTAAATTTTTCATAAATGTAATAAAAGGTGTAACGAATCTTCTACGTTCTTCGTTCATTTAGTTGTATATAAAAAAGTTTTTAATTATTAATGAATTATAAGTATGTGGTAGGCAACTTAATTTGCATTTTGGTGTAACTTAAGTTGCATATCCTCTTAGGGGTTTATACTTCCATATCTTTGAATTAACTTTTTGCGCACATTTTTTCGCGCATCGCTATATGACCTGATATCGTAAGCGTCCTTTTGAGCATTACTTGATGAACGTTGTGTTGATTAGGAAGCCATTTTTGGGTTTCCACCTAAATTTTGTGTAAAGTGCCATTGATTTAATGGTAAGATACATTTAACTCGTATTATATTAAAATCTAAAACATTTGCTTTTTGCAGGCACTTTTATTTTTATCATTTATACCTTTTTTACTTTTACTTTTGGCATTTTTACCACTTTTGGTATTTTCGATGCTTATGATTGCAATTTTGCATTTAATTCAGATCTAAATTTAGATCACATTTTTGATTTGAACTTTCGAGAGAATGCAATAAATACTGGATTATTCAAATTTCATGAAGATAGATTTGTAAGAAGTAAAATTCAACTTTGGTATAATTTACAACGTACAGCATTGTTATTACGACATATTGCGCAATATTTGTGCAAAGATTGCATCACCTTTGGTTTACATTTCCGTATTTGTTTAGATACCAGATGTTATCAAAAAGTTGTGTACAAAATTTTCGAACAGGTATTTATACCCTAATAATTTAGTAGTTTAAGGCTATTTCAACTAGTTTTTAAAATATATTTTATATAATTCTAAATTTAAATGTTTAATAAACATAGTTATATAATAAAAAAGCATGAACCCGTCCTGAACTAATCTACCGACTGAGACAACGGCATTATCCTTTATTGAGTGTTTTGAATCTCTAGTTATTTTAACGATTTGTTTTGAGAACATTTGCACCATTTATTTATTTAGACCTGGCGCTTTTAAACCTTATTTACAAAGTTTTTAAAATATCTATGAACTTTGGACTCTACCCCTCTGGTGTCCGCGAACCCAACTTCAGGGGTCCATAAGCGTTGGTTCCACTTTTAGATTTCCAGCAATTGTACTGACATCTCTAGAATTCAATGAAGTTTGACCTTGAAGAAGTCAATAAGCTGGATAATACCGCAAAATGCGACAACGCCGCATCACTTTGAGACACGGTAACAGTGTGAAGTGAGCCAGAAGTGAGGTAGCTATACTACTTAGGTTAGATTTAAAACAATTACTTTTTTACGAAATGCTCATAGAAAAGCAGGTTTATACTAACCGCTATACCAGAAGTGAAAACTGTAAGTTTTTGCTTAACAATTTACTTACTTAAAACTTAAAACCGTTTACCTGAATAGTTTTGTATCACATGGATATCTTAAATTCGGAGATATGATAACCGCCAGTCATGTAGTGACTCCTGTAGAGAAAACACCTGTTTCCTGAAGATCTAAATAGCTACCTGTTAACCCCTGATTTGTTTTAATTAACAACCCGCTATTTAATTGCGTATTAATGTGTTCCCGCCGTCTATTAATTCATTTTTGATAACTCCCGTGAACATTTTACAGATCCAGTAAGCTGTTCAAGTTAATTATTTATTAAAGAAAATCTCAAATTAATTAACCCCATTAATTCACTTTCTTAATAAACCCAATTGTTGTGTTAACGTAATTCAACAATCAAACACGTCGCTATGCAATAATACAGCAGGCTTTCTTAAAATTCTAATAGAGTTGAAATTATGTTGATTTCACATTTAACATCACGTAAGTGTTAAATAATTAATTACCCATTGTACGTTATTTCGTAATTAATCACCATTTCTATGTCGGTATAACTATTACATATTATAATTCAGTTTTCCTTGTTAAACCCATACTAATAATAATTGGTAATAGTTTTAACGCTGTGTATAATGAACGCAATTTTTTATTGAAAACCGTATTAGACAGGACCGTGATCCAGAAATTATAAATAAATTCATACACCTCGTAAATTAAATTTGAATCAACCAGGGTCCAGTAAGACGCTCGTCCCTGTACTAATGTTTTATTTCGAGCCACTGGTCCCTTAGTCTCCAGGTTCTATCTCAGATTATATATCATTATATTGTGGTTTTGTTAAATGTTATTTTTAGATTGAAATATTTAGTTCGGTTAGATTTATAGCTAGTAGGAAATACAAGTATCAAACCTTTACTAGTGTACTACTCAACGTAAAAAGTGGTAACCATTTAAGCAAACAACCACTCCGTCTCCGACAGTTGAGCGTGTGAGTCCGATGCAATAATTAAAAGTAATTGTAAGTAGTTATTCATACAATACAGTTTCATAAATATGAAAACAGGATTAAACTTTAAACATATACAGAGCAGTAAAGTGTTACAGCAAAGCCATCATAGGTTTGTTAGTGATTGACAACAACAATTACGTAATTCCACATTTTTTCAATTCTTTTTTCAAACCAGCTCGATATTTAAGAGTACCTAATATTAACATCTATACTGATACCTGTCGTCTAGATGCCGTCTACATTAATTAGTTCACATCTACATTTCAAATAATCGGTGGTCCAAAACTGTTTTTTTTTGTACTTAAATGTAAAGCAAACATACTGTTACAGGTGAAAACGGGATTAACATTGTACGTGACAGATAATTACAGGGTGGTCGACTAACTCAATGGGATATATGGATCGTTAGCGTGTTTCAGCATTTAAATATTTAGGGTGGCTTGCCGTATTACCGAAAGTCTTAAATCGGGGGTTGAATCACAATCTTAGTAATGTTTTAATAATGGACGCCAGACTGTTATTAAAACAAATTCGGAAAGAGCACACCTGACCGCACGAAAGGTACAGTCAGCTAAACACACAAATTCTCACTTACCTCACGCGAGCTTCTCCAAGTACACGTTAGCGAAGTCCGGGATATCTATCTATACAAAAAATGTTTTCAAAATAATCACACATCTTCAAGGTAAAAAATCGTGTGACCAAATCAGCTGTTAGATCAACTGCCTTCTTTAACCTATTTTTCGCCTTTAAACAAAATACGCAAAAACCAACACTAAATATCTCGATAATTATTGAAAACTTAGATATTCGTGAATAAACGGGTTTTCGAACAGAAATTTATCATAAATTTACTCAAAATAAAAACAAACATAAAGTTGAATAATTGGTAATGAAAACTCTATTGATTCGTTACATTAAATGGATGCTCTGTAAACATATAAATAAATAAATGAATCACTTGCAGGATCGCTTCCTCTACTTTTAATGTAATCTCAAATTTTAAGAATAAAGTTGCTTGTAAAACCTCCAAATACATATGAAGATGAAATTTTGCTCATTTAAAAATTTACAATCTTACACTTTAGACATCGAATTTACATACAAATAAGCACTAAAAAATCGTTCAATGCACGGATGAAAGCAGTTTGTTAAAAAACGATAATAGACTGAAACATTCAAAAGCAAAACAGCTATGTTCATTCGCTTATAACCGTATAATTTAGTGAATAAATATCAATTGCGAAAAACACCACAAACACAATAAATAGGCAGCAATGGATTAACTTCTGGGTATTTCTCTACGCCTTCTCCTCTGCACAGCGAAAATCAACTTGAATGTAATCAGCCTCCACGGTCGACGTTCTCTCACTTTCCCAAATGGCAAGTCCACTGACTTTCAGCTTTCAACTAGCTGGTTAACGGATGTATAAAATCTACATACACAGAACTGACACGGTAACCGACAGTTCAGAATCCTAGTGATATTAAATATTACACCTGGTATTATTTACACGGATTACTATAATTATGTATATTTATTTACACGAATTCTTATTATAAGTATTTTCAAATTTATACAGTGTCTATTAATCCGGCTGACATTATACGCGGTGACTGATGTGTTTCTACAATAACTCATATTCGGTAAACTCAATCCGCAATAAACTAATATGGTGCACTTAATCAAACACAACCCCTTTCACGAAATTCGTAACTGACACCAAAGGTCCGATAGATCGATACACTCCCTGGAATGTTGAACCACTATGACATCCACCAACAGGTAGATGCTTGGGCACACAAGCCCCTTTCAGGAAACCTTCAAAGCTCCCGAGAATCGATACCTGACAGCCACAGCCACACGCGTAGGCCTACGTGCTTAACTCGGCGACCTTTTTCCCCTCTGCACTTATATCATCTCTACCTCTTGCGTCATATTTTTTTAACGTCAAGCTTTCACGTAGAAGCTGCATTGTCAGCTTTAAAGTAGCCATCAGAATTATTTCCTGAATGATCTCATGTACTTAATTTTTACTTCAGGACATATTGTAGATGAATTTTGCCACCTCAACCTAAAACGAACCGGTGTACTTTATACCGAAAGTCTCAAGGCATCAATTTCCTAAACTGTACGTCGATTGACGTTAACGGGAACGTGAAACTTAATCTCTGTATCTCATATTTCTCCAAACTCCATTTTAATTTCGCTTTTAATTTTTACAGTTGCAAAATTTATATGGCATTTACAATTTGAACTAAATTAACCTTAATAAAGAAATTTATTTTAAATTCAATACGAAAATTTAATTCGAACTACAATATTAAGCTCAATAAAATCAATAGCAAATAATACGTCAATTTTAATTCTTAATATATGAACCAAAAATTCGATATCGTGAAAACGAGAAAAGAAAAAAAATAGCACTCAAACAACCACGCATGACAATGTATTAAACTTATCTTGCAGCAATTCTAACCCTGAAACACTACGCGAGTTACTCTGGCGTATCCTATACTGAACAAACTTGAAGCAGTTTTTTTTTCATTTATCCACATTTTACTAAATGAGAAAGTCATTTCAGAAAAACGAAAGTTAAGTTTGACGAGATATACATTCGTCATACTGATACCCCTGAAAGCATTTTATATATTAAAATGCCTTCGTTACTCTCCCTTATAGAGCTAATTATAATTTTTAATAATCTTTAGTGTGTTTAGACATGTTTAGATAAGAATTAAGAAAAATCCTTAATAATTCTATCTAAGTATATTTCCCTTTTCAAAAATGATGAAGATGATTATGAGATATTAGACGCCACTGTGTCCAATTTATCGAATTTTAGACTATTTTAAATTACTTAGGACTAGTGATTTGAAGGCACGCTTTTAATTTATATACTTTTAGCAAGCTAAAACTCTAGGAGAAGCAAGTTAATAAAGCCTTTATTGACCAGAGAGCAAATGATTATGAGCCATTCTTGTTGTCGTTATATTTTTATATGTTTGAGCAAAGGGAAATATCAATTCCTAAGTGATTTTTGAGGGTTGGGGTGTGTGCCTAGCGAGATCGATGCAAAAGCTTTACCCTTTTATCGTTTTCTGACAAGTGGCGCCACCATTAGTAGAATGCATTTAGTAATAGTGGTATCCAAATATCTTCTCATTTGTTTTAAGTAAATCAATAATGCGGTCGGATATCAACTTCTTTCGTTTCTGAACATTTCTATAATTGTAATTTCGAAACGGAGAAGTTCGATATTTCAATTAAAACAATTTTATATAAAAATAACAACGAAGGGGAAAGTAAAGTATTAGGGAGATTTGAATTTTAAATTGTTTGACATCGTTAGAAATATTAAAAAGTATTCAATGTTCGAGGGAAGCCATTGCGAAAAGGGAACGATTCCTTTCCTAATTGGAAGAAATAACAAGAAGCAACTAAAATTTTGATATTGTTTATAAATCATTTTTAATTGCTTTTATCTTGTCGATGTACCACACTTGATTTATTCTCTCATTTTACTGTACGAAAATTTTAAATTCTGTAAGCATCGGCGTTATTATAAATTTCATAATCTGACTTCCTTTATGGTCGATGTAAAAGCGTCGTATCAAAGTTATAATTGCTTCTATTGTACGTGATAACATCAAGAAAGGCGTATTTGATTTTAACCAATTTATTTGCGACGTGGTATTATAATTTTATCAAAAACGCAGATTTTATCTACCAAATATAAATTAGTCATTTTCAAACGGAAGCAGGTTCTCTATATTGACAAAACGTTGTAATTTGTACCCACATCCGTTGGGATTCCAACATTGCCAATTCGTTCCTCGAAATAAATTAAAGTGAGATTCGGTTTGACAACCTGAACAAAAGACTCGCTAATTTAACTATGTGCGAACTACGACAAAAGCGAATCTATTTCCGACCATTTTGAATTACGATGTAACATTTTTGTTTCTGGTTTGTGTTACACATTATAGTGAATATTAATTACAATTATTATCACAGTTACATTATTCATTAAAGCTGTGGTGTAATATATAAAATTACAAAGAGTATGTCTGTAAAATTTTCCATACTATTTGAGCTGTGTAGTAGTCTACCGTGAATAATCCTTCCTTATTACTGAAAGATTGAATATTTGTAGGGTATTTGACGCCTAAGATGTAGGCAACCTAAGTTGCACTGTAGTGCTTCTACCGGGTATTTAATAATTACCCCGCACTTAAATACTTGTATACTAAAGATAAATGATTTTAAAAAGTCGTGATCATATTTTATTTGAGAATTGACATTTAAATTTTTGAAATAAAAATAATTTCAACTACATAGAAATAAGTAACAGTGCCACATCCGTTTATAGTTTTCACCATTTTATTGTCTGAAAAAGGTCTAAAAGGTCTGATAAGATACTGCCATCTTCTGAATAACCCTTGCTAATGCCGTTGAATTAAGAAATAAATCGAATGGTTTTGTAGCAAGTAAAATATTATTTGCGCCCAATCAGTAGTAAGCTTTTGTCAATTTACCTTGCCTAGCGTTTAGATCAGTAGATTAACTTTACCCGCCATAATTGGTCGCTATGGTTGTTAAAAGCAAACGTGATGACTAAATATTAATAATAGAATAAACAACCCTTACCGCTCTTAATACTTAATATACTATTTTTACACTCCAACATTGATAGTTTCCACGTCGAGCACTGAATACAAGCACTGTAACCAGCTAATATGCAACGGTTTTTAGCTTTCCAGTATTACCATTATCAAAAATCACTTAAATCACACTGTGGTTTTTGGTATCAAATCAATTTTACTGTGTTTAAACTGGTTAAAAAATGAAAATATTGGTTCGCATTCGTATTAGAAGTGTGAAAATGCAAACTCTCACGATTACCATTCTAATTAAAATACTTGAGTTCTAATCGTGTATTTTTGTTTATTTTTCATGCAAATCTAAAAGTTTTGATAACAACTACAATTATCGTCCTCAATAAATTATAACAGTTTTAATAAATTAATTAGGATGTATAAATATATGTCATCTAAAAAATCTGCTATAATAGTTAAAGAACGGGTATGAAAAAGTCAACTAGAAAATCTTATTTTATTTTAGTAAAAGTTAGCTAGATCTTTAATAGATTAAACATTATTAAACCGCCTTAAAAATAACAAATCAAAACAGACGAAAGCTAACAATGAAAAATGTACAATAATCAAATTTCAACAGTATTTGCAACGCTTATTAATAATTACATCAGTAACGATATTAGATATGCTTCTTTGAAATCCATGAATTACCTTATCAAATAAACGTTTTGCGTATGCGTGTGCGTGTGCATGTGCGTGTGCGTGTACGTGTGCGTGTGCGCGAGTGCGTGTGCAAGTGCGTGTGCGTGTGCGTCTGGGTGTGCGTGTGCGTATGCGCGTGCGTGTCCGAATGCTTAAAGTGTTTTGAAAGTACCGTGTTTGCCGAATCCACCTCAATTTACTTTTGAGATATTAAGGTTCCCTGAAAATTTACACAGAGAAGGATAAAAATCACAGTCGGCATGACACTGTTTAATTGAACAAGATTTTGGACTGTGGAGAAAGTCGTAATTTCCACCACTAACTAACGCTCAAATTGAACTTATGGTGAACGTATGCACACACGCGTGTGCCATACAACCCTCCCAAAGTGACATTTTTTAAAGTTGCATCGCAGTTGCCTTGACCTGGTGGGTGAACAACTTGCAAAACAACTATGTGTCAACTCTCATGCTACTCGTAAATTACTGTGTGCTTGCAATTCTCATGACAAATAACCAAAATATAATGAGCTTTGTGTGATTTCCCCAACTTAACCAAGACCGTAGTTAGGAATTGCTGCGGGAAACAGTTACGAGTAAGTGTTGTGTAGAATTCTATCGGCCAGATTTTTTTGTACAATACCGCATATATACGATATAGTGTCATTAAAAAACAATTTTATAGGTTAAATGAAGAATTACTATGTTATCAATAGATGCTCAGCTAGTTCTGCAGCCTTAACCGATATTAGTTTTAATCATAAACGAGCGAGCAATGTATACTCGACACGGTCTGAATCTTAGTACACCTGGAAAAAAAATGTAGCAATAACTATAATAAAATTTATAAACTGTAAGGCGTTTAATAATTTTAAAGGTTTTAAAAAATAATATTAGCATACATTTAGTTGATAACGTAGTTTCTCAAAATAATCATGCCAAAGGATCGAATATTATTTCGTCAGAAAATTTGTGTCAAAATAGTATAAGTAATTTAATGGCTTTACAAACCAACTTTCTTGGATCAACTGTAATTGTCAAATCTGGAACGGTGCATATATATATATATATATATATATATATATATATATATATATATATATATATATATATATATATATAGTTGAATTGCCATATAAATAAGACGTGAGTTTGTATTACCTTTAGATAACTAATCTCTTTAATAGAAATTATAATACAACTTTTATGAACGCTAATGAAATAAGATATTGAGCTCAAATTAAACTTATGAGTACCCCTATGCTTAATTATACTAATGCCATTAATAAATACGTGCTCCGTTTGAACAAATCTAATTAGGTTAATTACCTTAAATTGGAGATCATTAATGCTAAAACAAAGCCAAGATACCTTTAATGCATCTACTGACTATTAGAAATTGGCACTATTACAATCTTTACACCTAGAGCTTATATTAAACCAGCTATGTCTTAAATATCTATAGGTAGACAATCAAAATTGTAACCACTTGGTGTTACGGTACACTTTAATTGTAACTTAATCTTTTTACATCTTTCTTCAAAGAATAACTCAAATTAATTAAGAAATTTTAATGCTCATTCTCTTTTTACCTTCCAATCTACTTATACATATGCAGATGGAGAAGGTTCATGACTTTTTTGCACTAACGCTAAATCGACTTATGGACATGTGTGTATGTATGTTTGCGCGCATGTATTTGTGCGTGTGCGTGTACGTGTATGTGTGCATGTGCGCGTGCGTGTGCGTGTGCGTGTGCGTGTGCGTCTGCGTGTGAGTGTGCGTGTGCGTGTGCGTGTTCGTGTGCGTGTGCGTGCGTGTGTGCGTGTGCGTGTACGCGTGCGCGTGCGCGTGTGCGTGTGCGTGCGTGTGCGAGTGCGTGTGCGTGTGCGTGTGCGTGTGCGTGTGCGTGTGCGTGTGCGTGTGCGTGTGCGTGTGCGTGTGCGTGTGCGTGTGCGTGTGCGTGTGCGTGTGCGTGTGCGTGTGCGTGTGCGTGTGCGTGTGCGTGTGCGTGTGCGTGTGCGTGTGCGTGTGCGTGTGCGTGTGCGTGTGCGTGTGCGTGTGCGTGTGCGCGTGCGTGTCCGAATGCTTAAAGTGTGCTCATCCAGAAAGTACCGTGTTTGCCGAATCCCCCTCAATTTACTTTTGAGATATCAAGGTTCCCCAGAAAATTTACACAGAGAAGGAAAAAAATCACAGTCGGCATGACACTTTTTAGTTGAACAAGATTTTGAACTGTGGAGAAAGTAGGAATTTCAACCACTAACTAACGCTCAAATTGAACTTATGGTGAACTTGTGCCATACAACTCTCCCTAAGTGACATTTTTTAAAGTTGCATCGCAGTTGCCTTGACCTGGTGGGAGAACAACTTGCAAAACACCTATGTGTCAACTCTCATACTACTTGTAAATCACTGTGTGCTTGTAATTCTCGTGACAAATAACCAAAATATAATGAGCTTTATGTGATTTTCCAACTTAACCAAGACCGGAGTTAGGAATTGCTGCGGGAAACAGATACGAGTGAGTGTTGTGTAGACTTCTATCGGCGGGTTTTGAGGGGGAAAATACTACCCCAGTATTAGCCTAAGTAGCCGCACATGGTGTGCATATATGCAGTAACCATACCGCTATATGTGTATGAGGAAAGCCCCCTGAAAGAAATTCATACAAGGTAGACGGTAACGGGAATCGAACCCATTACCTCCCGAATGCTAAGCAGGTTGTGTTACCACTACGCTACCAGCTAGTGAGCTATTGAGATGGTTAGAAATAAGAATAATACAGGGGTTAGAGTTATCAAGCATATATTCTTTATAGTGTGCAAATTTAAATAGATTTGAGAATGTACAGTTCGTTTTAATAAGAAAATTGGTATACTAGAGGGAAAATATGGTTTTGATATAACAAAACAGGCTTTGTAGGATTTGCACAAGATTGTTTTATTCATAAAAGCAATGAGCTATACCAGTAGCATGTGAGAAAGGTCAGAACGGTTGATATTTGTGGCTACGATTAGTTTCGGTAAACATATTTCAGTAATTTTACAGTTTAATCAATTTATTTAAGCAGTTTAAAAACTTTACAGATATTAATCACATGAAGTAGGTTAATTCTAATTAGATTTAGGTACAATGCAGGAACTATATAAACTTTAACAAAGGGTTATGATACGAACACTGTATATTAATATTTCACAAAGTGTATAAAAAGTGCAGAAGTGGTAGTGGTTTAGAAACATTGATAAGAAAATGAACAACATTTCTACAATGATATTTAATATAAAATTACGTTTTTTGTACAAAATTTACATAGATGTGTTAACAATATGGAATTCTGATATGACAAAGTTATAGACTATGGAGTAAAAGTAAACAGTATTTGTATTAAAGACAGTTATAAGAACATGATAAATTAACATTTCAAGTAATTTAGAGGTTATAAACGCAAGTTATGAGTAAAAATTATATTAAGTTAGGTTAAGTACTATATTTAAGAATTTTGCAAATTTATAGTTTTTTAGGATAAGTTAAGTTTAGAATAAATTATAAAAGCACATAACAGTAGGTTTCCCTCATTTTCATAAAGAAATTTACAGTATACATGTAATATGAACATAAAATTAGGTTAACTACCTAAAATTTAAATATTAAAATGGAATATTTGTTAAAATAAAGTTAAATGGTTTGAAATAAATGTATTCTGATATAGTTTTTCATGTAGATTCCGCATAGCTAATTAGTTTTTATAGAATTTCTTAGACATAAGTAAATTTAGATTTTAAATTGTCAAAATGCAAAGCTTCGAAGCGAAATAGGACTTGTGAGGTGTCTTTTTATGTGGAAAGTTGCCCTGATTCCAAATCTGTTTTCAAAAAGTAAATCTCACTTGTTTTAAAAAAGTTATAGCATAATTTTTATTTTAGTTAAGTTAACAATTTTGTTTAGATCAATCGGATGCTTGGATCTTTTGTGTGTAATGTAGAAAAAAAGTTGAAAATGTGGTATCCAAGAGAAATGTATAAAAGGAATTGCTCCTGATTTCTCACTCTCTTGCCTTTTGCTTTTTACTCTTAAAATTTTTGAACTCTCTTGCTTTTTGCTTTTGAAATTTTTTATGACTAACAAGTCAAAGTGTTAATAGTGTTGATGTTAACATGTAAGTTACAAGTTTCGTTTACATTATCGGTTTTAAAACGCGATCAACGTAGAGTCGAGGTCTCAGAAACAATAGTTTTAACCTATAACAAAAATTGAAAATTAGGTTACCGATTATAAGTGTCGATTAGTATAATTGTTTCAATTTGAATTCGTGTTCAAACATTGGATGATGTCTTTTTTTTATGTTAATAAAATCAAACAATTATTTTGGATTTGATGTTTATTTTTCTTGGAAGTGACGCAGAGTATTAAATAAACTAAATTCCATAACGGCATCTAAAGTAAAAGTGCAATGAATTAAAATTTATATGAAAATAAAATATAAATTTAAATCCGAAAAATTTTGTAAATATTTAAACCAACATTTAAACATACAATTTAAAATAAAATGCTTATCTAAGAATATATGGGCAATATTACGTTACATCATATTTACCACGAGGAAGGGTCGTTCAGCAGTAAATTGGATTTGGATGAATTATGGAAAATTAAGCACCATTGTGAACAACAAAGCAGTATCATCGTCTACACATGGGAAGAAGTCCACGTCCAATATGTTAATATGGAACAAGCCAAATGAAAACATTCTTTGGAAGATGCAGTTACACATGTGAGTGAAATTTTACTATCATAACCCATTATTGCATTGATTATTCTTTTGATTTCCTGTATTCATGTTTTTGTTGATTATGTATAAATATTTGTACAACTTGTTATCAATATCTGTAAAGTAAATGAACCGGTGTATTTATCAATATTATAATTTTATTTTGAACAAAAACATAATTGTACTCACACATTTTAGATCATTTATTGAAATTTTTGACAGGCTGCATTTAATTTAATTCAGTTAGAACGCAACGCATGCGTTATTGTGCAGATTCAACTAAAGTCTGTTTCACACAGAAACCACTTATTATAAATTACAATTTATTTGACGTAAACATTTCAATGTGTGAAATCAAATTTTCTATGATTTCCCGTTTATTATATAATGCAATTATCAAGATATAAGGTTAAAAGTTATTATTGATTTTATTTGCCAACAGTAAGCTTAAAATCAATTGAACTCTATCCCCGTTGAGATATTTGAGTTAGTACGGAGCATATTTACATATATTTATACTTATATTAATATTTATATTTTTATTTCATTTTCGCCATCACAAGATATATATATATATATATATATACACGATATAGTGTCATTAAAAAACAATGTTTGTAGGTTAAATAAAGAATTATGTTGTTATTAATAGATGCTAAACTAGTTCTGTAGCCTTAATCTATATTAATTTTAACCATAAACGAGCAATGTATACTCGACATGGTCTTAAAGAAAAATGTTGCACTAACTATAATAAAATTTATAAACTATAACGCGTTTAATAATTTTAAAAGTTTTCAAAAAAATAATATTAGCATACATTTAGTTGATAACATAGTTTCCCAAATTAATCATACCAAAGGATCGAATATTATTTTGTCAGAAAATTTGTGACAAAATTAGTCATGCTAATAAAAGGCGTGATGATGGGATTAACCAAAATAATTCGGAAACGCAGGATTTTTTATTAGCACAAGTAAACCAGCAAGCAATGTGATAGTTCCTACAAATTTAATTAATTTTAAGGACAGTAAATGTCTTGGAGTTTTATTCCTAAATATTCATGGAATTTCAAAAAAAAATGCTAGGTTTAGACATTTTCTTAGCTCAACTTCCCAAGATAAACGTTTTATATTTTAATGAACACTGAATCGTAGATAATGAACTTATGAGTATGTGTAAATAAGTTTGACCAAATGGAAGCCATGTATCGAAAAAGAGTTTGAATGTTGTGGCATTGAAATTTTAGACTCGCTTGCATCGTGTCAATCTAGCGCACACCCTCTAGTAGTATGAATGTTTTTTTTATAAACTTTGGGCGTTTGTTAAATTTGTTATCTATGGTTGATTCACATAATTTTAAAACTCGTCTACAAGAATAACCTCTAGCTCCCAAACTTGCATTGTTAAACATCGTTACAAATTTTGAAATAAACGCTGCGGTTGGTGATAACATTTATATCGACTTCTCAGACCACAATGTAGTGCTACTTCGCATACAGGAAATAAACAATCCGAATATGCAAGTTCAGCAACACATAATAAGGTAGGCGTTTCAACAAACCAAATTTAAATAAACTTTGTAATGCGTTAGTAACTGTAGATTGATCACCACTTTATGCAGCACAATGAGTAAAATAGAGATAGATGATAGATTCCAAAGAAAAAGCTATGTGTTAAAGTTCATGGGAATTGGATAACTGCTAGCACTAAAAAATCAACTCAATCAAATATCAGCTGAAGCACTTTATTACTGTTTTTCCACATCCTATTTTAACCTTTTAGTTCCCAATGTTCTCATTTTGGGAACATTTTTATTAAATTCCCATTAAATGTAAAAAGTTATGATTTATATTATTTTACTACCCATACATATTGACTAAACCTTATTTTAACACATTTTTATATAGCAGTACTATTATTATGCCATCTAAGTGTTTTACGAATGTGCAAAGTAAACGTATATTTAAAAATCGAATTCAATTTATATATTTTTTGCAGTACTAACACAATATTTGGAAAAATATTTTTTTGATTTTTTATTGTCATACATCTCAAATTCAGATGCTGTAATAAAATTTCAGCGTTGTGTTTATTTTCTCAATACATTCTACATTTCTTTATTATGTTCCCAAAATGGGAACGTTGGGAATAGACAGTAACCGGATTTCTCCCTCTTCTTGATACCTTACACTTACCATTAATCCACAATTCACAAAGCTCAGTCCGGGAAAAATTGTCTCTAGACGCCACCATAATCTTAAATTTTGCTAAAATAACTAGCCTTAGGCGGGATAGTAAATGAATACAATCTCACTGTGGAAGACAGGATTGCAGCCTACTCAGTAAAACCATTCACCATTCAAATTGAATCACACTTCAAACTAAATTGATCCAAAAGCTTAAGAAAATTCTGAAATACACGGGTCGTTGTAAACTTATTGAACACACCCTGTACAAATGAAAATTCCCAAATCGTAAAACGTTAACTTGAATACTTCTTAAGTATCCCTAGTATACCTGTCAATTTATATTTCTAACTGTTATAAAACTATTAATCAAATAAACATTCCGAATTTAGAAAATTCTAAATAAAATAAACAATATAGGTCTAACAATGAATTGTTATCTCAAATAAGAATGTTCGTTAATTGCTGAATAATTCAAACATAGAGCGGTTAGTGCTTGTATTATAAGTAATAATTTTGTGATCGATCTGCCTCATTACGCAATTTCCAATCGATCCTTAAATTCGAACACATACAATGACTAATTTCGCTTATCAGAAGGTGTAACCAGTTAGGCACACAATTGACACAAATAAACGGCAAAATAAATTAAACAGTGGATATGTATTGACAAATTCGCATGTAAATAGATACAACGGCGTTGTTAAAAAAAACACCAAACACATAAATACGTTGACACTAAAATTAACCCCTTCCTAAAACGAAAAACAACAAAATAATTAAAGTTCTATTACCCTTTTTTCTTTGAATGAACCGTAATTAATGCAACAATAAGAAAAAAAATGTACTTGTTTTGGTTCAATAAAATCTAAATCTAATTCTTACGTATTACATTAATTAATCCTTTTTCGGTGCGGTAGTTGTAGTCCATGTGGTCTGCTTTCGGTAATCCTTAAAATTCTTAGATGCACTATGCACAAAACACAATAGGTAGCCCTTATTCGCCCTGCACACTCGGATGTAGTACCCACTAACGCAGTGTCTATGGTTTGTTCACTTACATACCGGGTAAAGCGGCCCTTTAGCCTAACATCACATCACCTTATACTGTGATGTTTGCCCTTCACAACGTTTACTAGAATGGTAAAATGGTTACTTCAATATACACATTAAAGTTCTTATTCCATTTTATACAATTAATTTGGTATTGCAAACGATTGTACACATTCAATGTCAATATGATCACAAGTATCTTAACTAAATTTTACAAACTTTTATTTCGGTAGCATAAATGGTTACCTTCGGTTCTATTTGTAATAATATTAGGTCACCCTTCCCACAATTGAACGCTAATAACAAAATATTTGCTGTGTTAACTTCTAGTCTGCCTAAGCACTTTTTATTTCTTGAAGATCACTAATGTTTTCCTTCAACTCACAATATATATTAAATTATTTATTTGTGAACGTATATACGATTTATCCACTTTTGGGTTAATGCACAAATAAACTCCAATACTACCCATTCTGATGGTTATAAAGCGCGCAACCCGTACTCAAAACCTCTAACCAAGTAGCTAACCAAAAATTTACCCCTCAAATTTGACACTCCCTTATATACCTTCTGCCCGCCATATTGCCAATACGTCACAATAAATTCGCCCTAAGATCAAAATTTACCTATCACAACTGAGTATTCGTGTGTTTCTTTGCCGCGTCGAAGGTTCCAACGTGGGCGAAGACGCTAACGATCCGAAATAAACGTAGCCATCTTGAATTACTTTGTAAATTCCCTAAAAACTTTCCGAAGAAATCATCAATTGCAATTACATATACTCTGTAGATTAACTAGATTATCCCTCAACATTCTATGCAAATCTGACATGTGGGAGAATATTATTTCCGCAAAATTTAACGAACTGCCTCACATTCTATAACTTCATTCTTGAACAAGAATCGATTTACCATTATTGCACCATATTACAAAAATTTCTACAAACAAAAATATGCATACATATTCCTTACTGCACATTAACAAAGTATCAATATATCATAAACTCACTCACTCATACGTCTACAACCATTTCTTTAGTTCAAATTGTTCCATACATAGTAGCAAAAAGGCCAGTAGTTTTACCAGTGCCGTATCAATAAAAATTTACTCGTAACATTATTTCTCAACCAAATTTAACGCTTTCAACACGAAAATCGTTCTACAGCATTCAAATATTCCTTCACACGATAACCAATGCCTCAATAAATTCCAGTGGCGTATCAATTACACCAAGTTACATTACGCATACACAAAAATAAATTCTTTTCATGCAAACTCACTTCAGCTACATTCAATTACGTTACATAAGTTATCAAAATACTACACATACACGGTGCATCAAAATAACCTTACATTCTAAGAGTTCGTGGGCGTGTCACTAAATCGTCGTAGCACGAGTCCAGTGAATACTATTTAATACTGTATTTGGTTTTGACACCAAAACATGTAATTTGTTTATACAATGTGTTATAAATATCGAGAAAGTTAGTCAGATCTTCAATTAGATACACAAATATGTTCTATGGGTAAGTATCGTCATACATATTAGTAATAGTTGTGTACTTTATGATTAGTATATTATACTATTTTGAACTCAAACATTTTTACTAAAATTATTTTTATGGGCCAAATGATGCATAAATAGCTAAATCAAAATTATTACGGTCTCTATAAACATAAAATAGTTATAAAATAAATGAAATAAGGTAACACTGCAACCAGATATTTTAACATTTTTATTTTGTAAATATTTACAAAGAAATGTGGAGTACTACAAAGGTGCAGATATCTTTCGGATGCTGTGGATAATGTATCGACAATGTCTTATGAAAATCTGGACATTGTTATATTACCACCAGATACTGGAAACCTGGGAATTGAAAACGACGATTAGGTCATTGATGACGATAACATCGACCAAACCGAAATGCCAAATGACGTTGCTGGGGAACTGGAAGTACACATTGCACAATTTAGTGTCTCCGACTCCGATAGTGACCATGAGCAGAAGGTCTCCAAACGAGCACAACAGATGGACCAACCAAAATGGAAAAAAATGATAAAGTTTTCATAAATACAGAGCCGAGTCGGCCACAACAAGTTAGCAGTGAATATATTTTGAAATCAGAATTTGAGATATTAGGTTTATTTTTTTCACCAGAAATTATAGAGTCAATTACAAAACACACTGAGCTATATGTGCACAGAGACAAGAACAACCTATATTACAAAATAACTGAGCAAGAAATGAGACAGTTTTTAGGATAGTGAGCATGAGGAGAAAGTCCCCAAACGAGCACGACAGATGGACGAACCAAAATGGAAAAAAATGATAAAGTTTTCATAAATACATAGCCGAGTTGGCCACAACAAGTTGGCAGTGAATATATTTTGAAATCAGAATTTGAGATACTAGGTTTATTTTTGTCACCAGAAATTATAGAGTCAATTACAATTACACAATTATATATATATATATATATATATATATATATATATATATACCATGAGTAGGGACAGATTTCAAACGATTAAACATTACTGCCTCCTGGCTGATAATCAGAATCCTCCAACAAAAGTGGCCAAAGTGTCGGATTTCTATGACAACCTGCGCCGAAATTTGTGCGCAGTATCGACCAGAAAATAGTACCGTATCGTGGACATCATTCAGCTAATATGTTCATTAAAAATAAGCCAATTCGGTTCGGCTTTAAAATTTGGGTGTTGTGCAGCTCGGACGGCTATCCTTATAATTTCGATATATATTGCGGAAAAAGCACCAATGCAGTTGATCAAAGGCCTTTAGGCTACAGAGTCGTTGATAAATGTTATCAATCATCCAAGATCCTTCACTACACACTGTTCTTTGATAACCTTTTTACTAGTTATCAACTACTGTCCGACTTCGCATACAAAGGTTTTGGCGTGCGGAACTATTCGCATGGCCAAATGTCCACTTGCATCTGTAAAATAAATGAAAAAAAAGATCGTGGCGCCTATGACTTCCGCTCAGATGGAAAGTTAGCCTGTGTCAGATGGAATGATAATGCTATTGTAACCCTTTCCAGCAACCACTATGGAGTTACTCCAGTGCAAACATGTAAAAGAAGAGTAAAACAAGCTAAGGGGAAAGAGGTTACTCAACTACTAGTGATAAAAAATACAATGAAGGAATGGGTGGGGTGGACGTACTTGATCGAATGCTTTCGATATACAGGCCTCGCCTTAAAAATAAGAAATGGTGGTGGAATTTATTTGTCGATGGGTTAAACTTAGCGGTTGTTGGTGCCTTTAGATTTTACCAGTATCCACACCAAGACGAGAAAATCACACACTTGGCTTTTGGGCGCGCTGTAGCAAGGTCTCTTGAAAATTCGACTGGGAGGACCGATGGTTCCAACTTCACTGACAGTTAGATTTGATAACATAAACCATTTTCTTGAGCCATTTGCTCAGGGTAGATGTATAGTGTGCGGAACTAATACCCGTCTGAAATGTGTAAAGTGCGACTAACGTCTCCACAAACATTTTTGTGGTAAAACGTATCATAAGAAATAAATCTGATAGATAAAGGTAAAATATGAATAAAAAGTATGATAAGGTCTGTATATTTATTAATTTCTTGTATAATCAAATGCACCATTTTGAGAACATGTAATTACGCAATAACCAATATAATTAAAAACCAATTTATCACAGATTCCGCATTAGTACTTAATAAGGATGAATATATAAAAAATTAAATAAAAATTCCAACCATTAGTAGGGTCAGGAATTAAAAGGTTAATAAGTCATTATCACTTGTATAGTAAGATATTTAAATGTGTTTTCAAAAATGCTAAAAGAATGTATATAAGTAACCAAATAACCTCATCTAATGTGGCAAAATCTACTTGGAATATTATTAAATATAACCTTAAAGCAGACAATGAAATAGAAAACGTTAAGCTTAATTGCAATGGCCTTGTAATTAAAGATCCGGTTAGGTTGCTAATAAGTTTAATCGGTATTTCACAAACTCTTTGGGTCCAGTTCAACAAAATACCTCAGGTGCAAATTATAGTTCGAATCTTCCTCCGCATAAAGGGTCGTCTCTGTGAGATATTGCGGATTTACAAACAAAATGTACAGAGTAATACCAGCAACCCTATTACGTAACTTCATGAATTATTATAATCTCTTTTCAACACAAGCGACGATTAAAATAACTTAGTGATATTTAAAATTCAAGTACCCATCGTCATGGTCATATACGTGCAACCTTTCATATTCCCGATCACCCCTTCTTTTTGCTCAACTCGGAGACGTTCTGGACCACAAACCAAGGTCGCCCTGAAATAGAAAACTTCTACTGTGAGATTATTTTGCACTGGGTATATGTAGTCTTGTATTGTGTGTTACACGTATATTGAATGTAAATTAGTGTAACTGCTACGCCACTGGAATTTTAGAAAAGCGTTATGTATCATGTAAAATAGTATCTAAATGGAATGCAGAATTGCTGTTAATATGTAGCGTGTAAATTTATGATGTGTTAATATTGTATTCAGTATAGAAAAGAATATCTACGTATGTTTTTGCTTGTATAAGTGTCGTAACATTGCGACATTGCTCAAGGACAAATGGTGTCAGAATTTCCTAAATTGTGCAGAAGGAAAGCTTGTATATATGGGAGATTTTCGTAAAAAATTGAATCTAGATCTGGACAGTATATAGAGTGAATATGAATGTGAATTAGGTTTTCCGAAGCGCAGTCAGTATGTTTGTAAAGAAATTCAATATGGTTACGTTTTTCTCATTTCGTTTGCGTCCGGTTTCCTTTTCAGACTTTCTACTCGGTAAAGTACAGGTTGTAGGTTCAAATCCTACTCGAGGTAACCTTTTTATTTTTATGTATCTAATAAAATTCATAATAATTTTTAATGTCTAAATATTTTTGAAAGAAGATTGGTAATACAGATCCATTAATTAACTAATTTTTTTGTTTGTTTGTGCAAATTAGTCTAAAGGTTAAAAGAGAACCAATATTATAAAATTTCGTTGTTATCTTGTGTGAAATTACATGTGTTACGCCATATGAAAATAATCACCTTTGGATATTTGGCTAAATGAGTGATCTGAAATTCATTATATATATATATATATATATATATATATATATATATATATATATAATTGTAATGACTGGATTGGCTTTAATAATAATTCAATAATTTCAATATGGGGATAGGGTTCAGGGAATTTAGTTGAAGTTAAAATTTTGTATCTGTAAATGTGTATAAGAAATATCCTTTATGTAATTGAATTGCAAGTATACAAATTGTTCTGAATGTAATTTGCTATTAAACGCATGCGTTGAAATGAAGTTAAGTAAAATTATAAAGCTGTCAAAAATGTCAAATACTTAATTTAGAAAATTTAATATTTAGATCAAAATGAAAATTTAGAAAAAGAAAAGAAATTAAAATCTTTACAGGTGTTTACACAAGTAAATATTTAAAATTCTTAACTAAAAACATATATGTAACAAATATAAATTGCAGGGAAATATCAATGAATAGGGTTATAAAGGTTTGACTCACATATACTGTCCTCACGGTTGATTGCTGTCTTCGGATACCCCAGTTGGATGCAGGCAATGTCCACTTGATTACGGTAGTTACCATCAGCCAACACTGCTAACTCGAATCTCGGTTGTCGAAGACACCAACTTCCAAAATTTTAAAGATGTTTTCTCCAAAAACGGCAAACTCCAATCACTTGTTTAACTTCGGTAACTTTTTATTTAAATAGTTTTAAGGCTTAATGAGTGATATCGTTTAAAATTATTTTTAAATAACCAAAATTTTTATTGATAACACTTTTATTTTAGATACCGATTCAATTTTTGTTTAAAAGGAATTGTCCGAGGAAATAAAACAACTTTGAACAATTAAAATGGATTTTAATTTGGTATTAACGGAAATATTTTATGTTGGATAACACAAAAGCAAATATTTACAAAATCGTGACACAAATTAACACGAACGACAATTAATTTTAAAAACGACAGGTATCGGAGACCGAATTATTTTTCAAACCGTCGATACAAAAACAAGTGCTCTCGAAAATATTCTTCGTAACGTTAAACTTCTTGACGAAATTAAATTAGGTTATGAACTCACAAATTTCACAACACTGTTTTAACCTTTTACACTTTTGAACAATTTCTAGAGAGAGAGTGATTTCCTGAGCGCTTGCTTTTATATGTTTTTGGTTGTTACCAAAAATTCATTTATTTTACAGCCATATTGCAAATGTAACTATGGCTATGATTGGTGGATCGAGATTGAAAATTGGACACAAATGGAAATTTGGCCGTAACTTTCTTATGCATAATCGGAATTGAAAATTAAAAACGAAAATGAAAACTACGCAAAATTTAGAACAAAAAGACACCTAACAAGCTATAATTCCTAACATTAATATACGAAATAACTTAATCTACCTTAAATAAGCTTTTAACTATTTACACTTACAAGCTACACTAAAACTAATTGCACAAATGGAATTCTGAGAACATTCTACATAAGAATACATATCTTTTATGTTCAAAATATTTAATTTAAAGAAAATTATAAGCTTTTGTAATATTACCTTAAATTCACCTCAGAATTAACATAATTTTGCGGAGATAAGCGCTGTATCCTTATAAAAACTGTGTCATAATAAGCATGAACATTTATTATTTGCTTTAAGAGCAAAATGTAAGTGTAATAATGTGGAAAAACTATGAAATTATATAAAAAACCTAAAATTTACAAACTAACCCAACTTAAATCTAAAAATGAAAATAATTTATATTTAAAAATGTTTTTGACACTTAAAGTGTTATGTTTAAGGTTTGTACTTATTGTCTTTATTATTCTCACTAATTATTTGCAATGCATAATGTTATATAATGTTGCATTGAAAAAGTTTCATCGTCTAACACTCTTTTTAAATGTTTCACTATAAAAATGTACGGCACTATAAATGTCTGTATGCCATAATGTTCTAAATTCTGTTCTTAATGTGAATCTTGTAACATAATTTTTGTCACTAATTCGCTTCCAAAAATATGTGCGAAAAATGTCTAAACTGTCCATATTATAACCCTTTTATTAAATTTTTGTATTTCCTGCATTCAAAAACTAAACATACCTTATCCCTAACATAATCCTAACTATATAGTCCATGTTTAAACACCTGTAAAATGTCCGCTTGCCAAATTACCTTTGAAAAATTGATTTTTATTGCAATAATTGCAATACTAAAATGACTTTACGAAAATGGTTATATTTAACATTCTTGATAATTTTGTTAGCAGCAAATTGGTTTTTATGATGAAACCAAACTAAGCAAATGATATTCAGATTAATTTATACCAAACAAATTTATTTTAATCAAATCGTGAACCAGATTTATATAAAATAGTGTCTCGCACTTGTATCGAGCTAGAAATCACCCCTTTTTATTACCCAAATGTCATGTAAGCTGTCCGATACTTCTATTACCTCTTTCTGAACATCTCAAAATATATATATATATATATATATATATATATATATATATATATATATATATATATATATATATGATTCATGAATGACACACTGATCGGTATTTCTTTAAAATTTATGTAAATTTCAATTAATACTTCTGTGGTTAAAAATTAATAGAGCGAAGTATTATTTTTCTAAATTGGGTGATATTTGTTTTAGAATTGTTATGACAGTTATAAATATCAGTCAACGTGTATACAAGGGTAAATTAGAAAGTATCCAGATAACGTATTATTACTTTGATTTTCCCAGTATAGAGGGTGTGATCAATAAGTTTACGAGGACTCGTATGCTTCAAAATTTTATTAGCTTTGGATAAATCTGTTAATAAGGGTATTAAAGTATTTGTCTTTTTCGGTTTTTTAATAGTGTATTTGTATATTAAAGGTATATAATCTAAACGTTTCGACACTTACAGTTATCTTTCTTCAGTAGTAATATTATCTATTAAAATTGTTAAAGTTGTTGAAACAATTTTGTGAAATTTGTAAAATGGAAAACATAAACATAAGCCTGCTATAGATATAACAATTTGAAACGTATAAAGCCAACTATAGAAAACAAGTTTACTAAAGAATAACTAGATCATTAAAAATTAAATATTGTTAAAATACCTTGAAGATGACAAATCAGAACACCTTCTCACGGTCGAAGGCTAATGGTGAAAAATGTCATAACCAAAAAATGATGTAAGTGTAAAGTTGTGAAAAACTTTAATTTGAAATTGATAAAAGCGTTCACAAATAAAAGCATGACATCAATTAAAATAATCCAGTTAAATCTAACAACGCAATAGCTTTGTCAATAAGTGCAAGTATTATTTAACAATGAAAAGCATAATGTAGAACGTTTTATGTAATATTTTAATTTTAATTTTAATTTCAACTACTTATGTTAAATTATAGTACTGGGGTAATTTAACATATAATTGGTAAAGCATTTACTTCAAACTGTTATAGTCTTATGTTTATGTTTTCAATTTTTCAAATTTCACAAAATTGTTTCAACATCTTTTACAATTTTAGTAGATAATATTACTACTGCGAAGATAACTGTAAGTGTTATCGAAACATTTACATTGTATAACTTTAATATACAAATACACCATTAAAGAACCCAAAAAAGATCAGTATTTTGATGTGTTATGAAAGTTATGAAAGTTTACATTTTCATTTTAGTAAGGGTAATTGAGACGAGATCTAACGTACTCTGTCAAAGTGAAAGAGTGATTGAACTTGAGTTGCATATGGATTTATTGAGTAGGCTACAATTCTATTTTCCACAGTCAGATAGGATTAACTGCCTAGGACTATTTAAGATTGTGATGGTTGCCTAGAGACAATTTTTCCCGGATTGAGTGTTGTTATTTGTTGATTTATGGTAAACGTAAGGTGTTTGAAACTAAATTTGTATCATTTCACGTCTTATATCAACCCCGCCAATTTTCACTGCAGTTGGTTTGGCAACCCGCTTACCTCCGTGAGCCTGCACGACGCGTAGTGCAGTTTGATCGTGTAACACCACTCTTGCCAACAAGTTCGCCTGCCTAAGTACCAACCATGTCTAGATGACATCCTAATGAATAGCCAAAACAATTGCCAAGGAACCAAGATTCAGTTACCAGAAAACATCATGAGACAAGTAAACTCTCATCAAGTAATAATAATCCCTGTTAAGCCAGTCACCATCGCTGTTGGATGTGGAACAAGCGGTATATATAAATTAATAAAACCATTCATCCTCACACTTGGAAGTTGTCACACGAGGATTGATGAAAAACCTTTCAACTCGAATAGAACATACATGGCGATCTTGTCTTCGAGCTCCCGAAGATAAACCTTACCTACAACGACACGGATTCAAAATCGCCATTAGTGAAATTAAGAACCCTTAATAGTGATAGTGTAAAACAAATTACAACAATGGTTCAAAATTTTAAAACATTCGTATTGAAAGTGCCTAGTAATCATCTCGGATGGATAAACGGCACTTCGATAATAATAGTAGTTGTGCTAATTATAGTAGCATTAAGCAATATTAAATATTAACGTATGAAACAAAATAAAAAGGTTAAAATAGTAAACAATACTCAAAATGAGAACCCCTCATTTATCGAACTTAAGAAGGGAGCAATTATGTAATTAAAAGGTACCTGTAAAAGTAAATGTTTTGTATAATTAATTATGAACTCTTGCTCCTGGATTATTATTATGTTTGATAGGAAATATTACCTATTCCATTCTAGGAATTTTATTCAAAAGATCATCGACGAACTATTTAGTGATCCCGGATTTATATTTTACTTAGAGAACGAAATTAATAATTACTATTTTGTCGAAACTTTAATTATATTCAAGAATCATTAAATATTATCTTCTTGATTAAACCCCATTTTAGACTAGATCAAGACCTTATTGTTAACCTTTTTAGTTAATTAAGTTAGAAAAGAGCTGTATATTTAATAACAAGGCAGTTCTACTATACGCGGCAGTTTGATAACTACTCATTAGTATTAAGTGTTGGCAAAAGTTATTTCTTTGCAGTTTGTTTAGTAGAACAAGAATTAATAATAAATATGTATCAAGATTTAATTATTAATATATCTGTTATCTCTACGTTAAAAAATCTATCCAGTACAGAGCATGATGAAATACCACCAAATATTATTAGAGCTGTATCATTGTTAATCTCGGAACCACCTTGTCATGTCATTAATTTCTACTTTGAATGCGGTGTATAGCCTGATATTTTAAAGTCCGCCAAGGTTCGTCCACTTAATAAATGTAAAGATAAACATAACGTTGTTAATTACCGTCCTATAGCTACATTATCGCCAATTTCTAAACATGGAGCAACATGAAGGTAAATTCACTGCGTTACACAGCATTATAAGTCACATTATGAATAATCCGAACGATGAAATATATAGTACTAGCATCAATTGCGACTTGTCACAGCGTTTGATATGATTGACCATGAAACCTTATTACATAAGTTATCCCACTACGGTATACGTTGACCAGTTTTACATATAATCAAGTGTTACCCTCACTCACCTCTTCAATATGTGGAAATTGTTGATAAAAATGATAACTTAGTGTTCCTCAGGGATGTGCTTTAGGACCTGTATTTTTCGTAATTTTTAAAAACGACCTACCGGACAGGATTAATTTATGTTGTCCATGTAAAACAACTTCGTGTGGTGATGACACAAGTTTAGTAGTAACTGGGAGTACACAGGAAAACCTAACAATTAATGTAATAGAAACTCTGTCTCAAGCACAGTATTGGTTTAACGAAAATAAAATGGTGCTCAATTTGGGTAAAAGCAACGTTTTATTTGATAGTCTGTTGGTTGGGAACAAGGAAGTAACCTTGGCAAATTCATATAGAATTTAGGACTGCACATAGATTGCAACTTTAAGTAACAGGATCATATTTTAAAACTGACCCAAAAATTAAACAAGGCTTTGTTTGCTTTGTGACGATTAAAATATTTAGGTTACAGAAATATTAAAAACAGTTTACCATTCCTATTTTGAACCGCACCTGAGGTCGCGAAAAAATTAAAAATGAGACCACAAAATCAACTATAGTGTACAAATATTTCAAAAATCAGGCAATACATATCTACAATCACCAATCAAATGAGATAAAGAAACCTCTAAGTCAAAATATAAAAACAAAATTAGAAAGTATTTCGAAACATTTACTTTTTACTCCACTCCAAGCGTTTTTTAACACACCTCATAATATTGTTTAGTCTAAATGTTGTTACAGGCCAAATACACATTAGAGCATCAGCCCCTAAAGGCAATGTGCGCGCACAGCATGGCTTAGTGGTGTGGGTGGGTTTCTAACCTAATGCTGCAAAAGGCCACGTCACAACTCCAAAACCGTCAAAATTAGGAGAAATTATAATGAAGCGATGTAAATAATTTAACAAAGAAATAAATTGGTTGTAAAAATGTTCTCCAAACAAATCGTTAAACTAACTCGAGATACAACCTGTTCACCAAAAATAATGCCTTTATCCCAGTCGGTAGTTTAAAATAGGCCGGTTCGTGCTTTTGTTTTGCTTAATTGCCACAATTTATGCTGTTATTTCCACTTAACATCAATAGAAAAAAAAACTGCAATGTAACACTAATAAAATTGATCTCGGACGCCAAGTTATTTTTTTAATTATGCTCGGAATAACTAAACCGAGGTTTACAATAAAAATTTTACCAAAGTGTAAAAAATAGAAAAATATACAAACTATGTTTATTAACAGTTAAATTTAGGGTTATATAAAATATATCTTAAAATTAGCCTTATACTAAGAAATCATTAAACTTGTAAATACCTGTTACTAAATATAATAATCTTCTTGAGAACCCCTGGTATTGTAAGAAATAAATGCGAAAATGCAAGCCAAGGTGATGTAATCCTTGTATCAATGTTGCGCAATATATCACAATAGCAATGCTTTACGTTGTAAACCTCACCAAAATGGAATTTTATTTCTTATAAATTGCTCTTCAAGAAATTTTGGTAATCCAATGTTTATTGCATTCTCTCGAAAGTTCAGATAAAAATTGAGATCTACATTTAGATCTGCATTAAAAGCAAAAGGCAATCATAAAATGAAAGCGTACGTGAAAGTAGAATTATATGTGCAATTAAAACAGTAAAAGTAAAAGTGTAAATGTAAAAAAAAAGAAAGTGCCATTAAATCAATGGCACTTTTCACAAAATTTAGGTGGACACCCCAAAATGGCTTCCTGCATCAAACAGCGTACCACAAGAAAAATGAAAAAATGGACTTTTGAGAAGTCAGATGATGACGCCTTGCGCGAAAATATGAGCAGAAAAAAAATAATTTAAAGAAGTGGGAGTATGAACTCTTAAGAAGATATGCAGCTGAGTTACACCAAAATGCAAATTAAGTTGCCTACCACATGCCTATAATTCATTAATAATGAAATTTTTTTTCTTATATTTACAACTAAATGAACGAAGAACATAAACTACGGTATATTTTAATACAACTCAAAATGGGTTGTTACAAAATGTCAAAAAGGCACCACTTGTTAGAGACATTTATTGCGGGATAACGTCATGAAGTAGATCTTAATAATATTCTAACAGGAACCCATAATGTTCACTCAAAATAAAATACGCTCCTCCCTGAAAATTCTAGTCCAAAAGTATTTACGCAAAGTTCATCCAAACCTCAATATAATCGTAGTTAATATCTGAAGCTTACAAAAACTACCTACTTGATGTACAATGTAGCACGAAAGAGAATGGAAACAGCTTTTGGAAATATGTGCAAAGAGGAAAATGTAAATCACGGATTCCATGCTCTATGTACTATAATGAGCATAATTATGACACTGTGCAAAAAGCTATCGAATATGTTCAAAAGTATCTCGGGGGTACCGCAAGGATCGAATCTTGGCCCATTACTCTTCTCAATTTTTATCAACGATCTTCCAAGCCTAATTACGTGTCATAAGTTACTTTTTGCTGATGACCTAAAAATATTCACGGCTATAAGCTCTGTATTTTTTTACAACATAATCTTGAAGTAGTTCAAATATGGTGCCAAAAAAACAAATTAAAGCTAAACATTCCAAAATGTAAAATTCTAAGTTTTTCGAGAAAAACGGGTAAACTTGATTTTATTATAATATAAATGGAGTAGCTTTATAACGGGTTGATATATACAACGACCTTGGTGTGATATTTGACTCAACGATAAATTTTGACAATAATATAGCACATGTAATCAAATTATCAAACAAAATGTTAGGGTTCATTGTAAGTAACTGTAAGGATTTCACCAATATCAATTGTCTAAAAGTATTATACCTTTCTATTGTTCGATCTAAACTGGAATATAGTGTTATTATTTGGTTTCCAATTTATAATCACCACCAGAGCAGTATTGAATCAGTACAAGACAAGTTTTTACAATTTATATCTTGTAAGTGGTTTATCCATAAATTCTGATTTGTCAGAATTAATGTCACAACTCGGATTACAGTCATTAAATCAACGTAGAAACATTATTTCAGTTACTTTTTTGTATAATTTAATTAATAATAACATAGATTGTAGTTCTCTAGTGTCTCAATTAGATTTTTTAGTACCACATTCAACACGGTACCCAGTCAAATTTTTTCTCCCGAAAGCTGATACAAACTTATTACACAAATCGCCTTTTTATGTTATGTGCAAAAATTTTAATAGAATATGATTTTTTTGTAATATACACTTTTCTGATTAAAACATTATTGTTAGTTTCATAGATTAATCTTAATGTGAACACTTTTCGAATGTCCTATTGGTTTGTACTGTTGGGCAATGAAGATTATTATTATTATTATAAAATCCGTCAAATTGCGAGAATAAATATCCAAAAAAAAAAACTGATCAATACGGTAATTAATTATTCAATTTAAAACGAAAACTACGTCACAACAAAACTAAACGTGACCGAAAATGTATAAAATCCTATAATTTACTAAACGTCAAGATCCCGATGTAGTACCTAAATTCGGGAAAATACACAACTGCCATAACAAATAAAACTTACCTGCTTGCCAAATTCAGGCACTACGGCGTCCACAATCGGTATGTTCATTCCTATAAAAATTTCGACTACTCGCAAAACAATCACTGGCATGCAAATAAGCCAGCTGTTCGGTCAACGGCCTATTTACTTTATAATTATGTTACGGTATGTCTATTAAAACTCATCTTCAATTATTATCTCTCAAATTATTACGTTAAGGCTTGAATTAAGTAATAAAGCAACAAATAAATGGTCATCATAAAGCTATGTAAATCTACAATTTCGGTAAAACCAGTAAATCTCTCAATAACTGGATGCTATCCAAGGATCTAAACTTTTAGATTTTAAATAAACGTAGTAATGCGAACGTTGTGCGAAAAGATTAAGGTTACAAATATATACACTAAAAAAAAATAACACTCACTTAATAAACACTATATATATATATATATATATATATATATATATATATATATATATATATATATATATAAATTGAATGATAATTAAGATAAACAACTGGTATTTTGTCCGAAACACATTGAACATAATTTGGAATCGTAACATTTCTAATAAAACTGATGTAAAGCACAGATAACCCTAATTTACTTACTTTATATATATCTTAAATCTTTAAATTACCCAATAACAATTATAATTTCTTTGAACACATAAATTTACAAACGATAATATGAAAAAGTCAATTACGAATGGATACGCTTGTTGCACAAATTGGAAATCTAGACTTTACTTAGATAAACTTCAACAAAGTCATATTAATTCGTCTAAATAAGCACAAATAAACATTTTATTCAAGTCAGCGACAAATGTAAATTCAGAAAATTTGTATGTATCTTCACAAGCACGAAAATAATCAATCAAACTTCATTTTCTTTTGCATAACGGTACGACAATGGACTTTTTGATATTTAATCGACGTGAACCAATAACTCCTTTAAAATTATCTTTACGCAAATTTCATTAACGGAAAATTTTAAACGATCACGATCACTTCTTCATCTGTTGACGATAATATATATATATATATATATATATATATATATACACACACAAAATAACTTTATTTACTTAAAACTTATTATTAAATGTCACTATATCCAGCAAACCTGTTTTTCATCACGGCCGGCTATGTACTCGACATAAACATATTATAACCGGAACACATTCTTTGAACTCGAAACAGTCAATCACTGACAACGGTATACGATACTACATTATTGTACCGAGATGGATGAGTCAATATTCCCCTTGAGGAGTTAATAGGGAATCTTCCCCAACGGAAGCTCTTTCACTACCGTACAGACATAAGAAGATTCCACCTGCCTCCAACACGCATTACGAGTACGCGGCCGGAGCCGTGATAACGGGAGTCTACATCACTACCTCTCTAACAAGACTGCCTTCAACCTTATCCAGAATTCACCACATTGGATTTTAATCCCCTTATATGTTAATTAGGTAATTACACAGCTTTGATACTTTAAATTAACATACGCGCAAAAAACGATAGCCCCTCGGCACTAACTCGGAAAAGCATTACATCATCGTCCAAATGGCATTCCCAAAGGTCTGAGTTACCACTGAAATGAAATCTGTTTGTAACAAGTTACTCATACTAAAATGAGCTTTAAAACCTCGTCTTTAGAAACCTACGTCTTTGTCTGGACCAAAATATTTATCGAAAAATTTATTGTCGGCTACAATTTAAATTCGCAAAAGATGTACCATACAACGTAATAATTTTATACTTAATATAATTGTACATGATACAATTTCAAATCCATTTAACAAAATTCACCAAAATTTGAAATAACGAGAACATGTATTTACACAAAGCTAATCTACATTTTGCACTAAAATAAGAATATTCACGTGCGGAAACGAAACGTATTTTTACAAAAGGTTTTCATTGATTACAGGCAACAAATCAAAATAAAAAAAGGTCTGTATCATTTGCAGGATCGGGAGTACAAATTTTAATTAACAATAAGAACACCCTAAACATCCTCAAATATCAAAAGAAAAATAATTACCTTAAAGCTTTCAGGAACTTACACTTGAAAAGTGTACTCGCTTTCTGAAGGTGTACAGCACTAAAAGACCTAAAGTTCGAAAAAAATAGCGCTGGTTTGTAAGATTTTGAACAAACGTGACAATTTGTCACATATTAATATCATAATCTGTTTGTACAAAGACCTATTACTTTTTAAACGAAATTACAGAGGCTACACCGCCGAAAGATATGTGGAACTGCATCAAAGACTACACAAATGAAAACAAAAACCATTTAATAAAAATAAACGAAATGAAAAGTGTGATAATGGCCAATAATTTTAGACGGAACTACCATGTGCAAGGCATCCTTCATAAAATCAGACCTTTAACTTTCGGTCTAAAGAATTTAAGTAACTAAGTACAAAGAATCTTTTTGTTGTGTATCATGCATTAGTGCATATTTAGACATGGTATAATCACATGGAGAGGTGCCTGCCAAAATGTGCTCGATCCATTGGAAGCTCTTCGCAGACTTATACTTCATTATAAAAAAAACAGAAATGGTACCCGACGGAAATGTTATACGACACAACCAATGTTATGAACATTCGCCAATTATTCTGCTATTCCTGTATTATGGTGTTGCTCAAAAATAACAAAGACATGCTAATCTCTGAAAAATAATTTTCATACAAGAGGCTCTACTAATAAAAATGTAATTCTATCGGTCAAAAACATTAAAAACGTCAGCATTGTTATGATTATGTAAGAATTAAATTAATCAACCTGTTGCCTGCCGTACTAGAGAGTTTGTTGATGCGAGTAGAATAAGAAAGAAGATCTCAGATGGCATTATATCTTTAGTGAGAGATGTCATTTTAAACTTATTTTTTTCACAACCAAGAGTGACAGCTAGTCTCTATGCCATCAAAATCATGACAGAAGTGCAACATTATGAAGTATATTTACTTATGTCAACATTGTCATGAATTATCATACAAGATTTTACTATTGAATATTGAGCCCATACTGTAGAACGTTTAGTTTTAACTTGTAACATCCCATTTTGAGTTGTATTAAAATATACCGTAATTTACGTTCTTCGTTCATTTAGTTGTAAATAAAAAAAGTTTTTAATTATAAATGATTTATAAGTATGTGGTAGGCAACTTAATTTGCATTTTGATGTAACTTAAGTGCATATCTTCTTAGGGGTTTATATTCCACATCTTTGACTTATTTTTTGCGCGCCGCTATATCATCTGACATCCTAAGCGTCTATTCTTCATTTTCTTGATGTATTCTGTGTATACAGGAAGTCATTTTTGGGTTTCCACCTAAATTTTGTGAAAAGTGCCATTGATTTAATGGTAAGGTACATTTAATTCGTATTATTTTAAAATTTAAAACATTTGCTTTTTGCAGGCACTTTTACACTTTTAGAACTTTTACTACTTTTAATACTTTTACTTTTGGCATTTTTGATGCTTATGATTACAGTTTTGCAAGTAATTCAGATCTAAATTTATATCACATTTTTTATTTGAACTTTCTAGAGAATGCAATAAACATTGGATTATTCAAATTTCATGAAGATAAATTTATAAGAAGTAAAATTCAACTTTGGTATGGTTTACAACGTACAGCATTGTTATTACGAGATATTGCGCAATATTGGTGCAAAGATTAAATCACCTTTGGTTTACATTTCCGTATTTGTTTAGATACCAGGTGTTATTAAAAAGTTGTGTACAAAAGTGTTACAAAAGTTATATTCAAATAATTTTGTAATTTAAGGCTATTACAACTAGTTTTTAAGATATATTCTAAATTTAAATATTTAATAAACATAGTTTGTATATTTTTTATTTTGACATTGTGGTGAATTTTTTATTGTTTTCTCGGTTTAGTTATTCCGAGCATAATAAAAAAATAACTTGGCGTCCGAGATAATTTTTCTTATTGTACATTGCAGTTACTATATTTATGTTAAGTGGAAATAACCAAGCAGAAATTTGTGGTAATTAAGCAAATCAAAAGATTGAACCGGCCTACTTTAATCAACCAACTGGGACAACGGCATTATCTTTATTGAGTGTTTTGGATCTCTGGTCGGTTTAACGATTTGTTTTGAGAACATTTACAACCTGTTTATTTATTATTAAATTATTTACAATTGGCGCTTAAACCACAATATTATAAACTTTCTCGCTAAAAGTACACGAGCATCAGATTCTCAGTAAAGTTTTCTACGTTTTTTTCCAAACACCACTTTTTAAAACTTCGATATGCTGCTTGGTACAAATTCTTCGATTTTCCAGGTAGTAAATTCACTACCGCAGCGTTTGCTGCTTCTGTTATCTCTTGCGGTTCTTATCGCTCTTCAAGTTCATTCATTTTATAACAAAACTTGCAAAAACCAATTTGTTGAAATAAATTTTGACGGTTGTCAAGGAATTTACCAAAGACTGCTAATAATTTTTAATATAGAAAATGTCAATTGATTTGGCTTTGAAAAACACCTTGTTTTGGTTTTAATCTCACTTGGGCGTGAAAAAAGTATAATGCTATTTTTGCCTTGATGCTTGTAGCCCTCGGGCTTCGCCCTCGTGCTACAAATTGCACCTCTGGAAAAATATCGAATTTCTCTCCCTTAATGTATAATATACTATTAGTTAGTTTAACCTAAATTTATATTTTTATGTGTGCTACCTGTTGTATATTATGTCATTACGTTTTTTTGTCTGTATAGGCCATTGGGATTTTTCGTTTTTTTTCTCTCTCTTTTTTTGCCTGTCCCTGAAATAAAATAAATTTTGGCTTTTGCCCTCATACAAGCATGTAACTGCTTTTGAGGGCTGTTATTTATACTTCCTGCAACATTGGCAAACTATTGAAAAGTGATGTGCATCTGTAAATAAATTTATTATTATTTTGTTTTTATTATGTGTATTTTATGTAATGTATTTACTTCTACCCCTTTTAGTTAAAAATAAAATATCTATCTATCTAATAATCTTAAATACTCCACGTATAAAGCACGAGTGGTTGTAAATAACACTTGTAGTATCCTTCATTGTTCATAATCTCGTAACAGTTTGACGCTCAGTCATATTTGACGATTTTCCCTCTAATAGCATTTCCGTTTCTGTAACAACATATGTAATGTTCATAAATAAATAGACTTTATACTTTAAACATGAGAAGCAAAAGTCAATTTAAAAAGAAATCAGTTCAATTTTTTTTCAGCTCCATAAATAAAATAAAGTGCAAGATTATCTGGCATCCAGGGCTTGTCGTTATGTTATCTATAGCTAATAAAATCAATTTTTGGGAATATAAAAATCTAATCAAATATGTCTGCCATTCGTTTCGAAGAAAAAAAATCCCACTATATAAAACCATAAGATTTTATAATTCAAGAGATGCTTACGCATATGCAGTAGATCACAAAAGATTTGCTAAATTGAACTCCTTTCAGTTTACTCGTAGCTAGAAATACGTCACCTTCCATTAAAGGTGTGTTTTCAACTTTAAATTCAATCTATTTTTCAATTTTATTTATATGTGAAATGAAATAATGGAATTTCGTGACAACTTTAATACATAACGCATACAATGTGAACACTCACATTCTTTAAATTGTAGTAAGACGAAGGGCCGAATTGTATCTATCAAAAAGGAAGTGTGCATCTTCTGCCCTTACAGTTACGTTTTGATGGCTCCTAAAATTTACATCATTTACGCTTAAAAGATGCGTGTGTGATATACTAAATTTTTATAACTATCTCTTTTTATATTACGGCCATACATTTTTGTGTTACACTTCTTCTTGTCCCATTTAAATGAGAAGTCAGTTTTCTATTCACATTATGAAAAGTAAACTATAATCTAAGTTCTAAGTAGTTACAGAAGTGGGTAATGTTACTGTGACAATTCTCAAGTGAGCCACTTTACAGTGTGGATTTTATACGAGCATCGTAAAAGCGTGTTAACGTTTTAATCGCGTACTTAAAACTTAATTTAATGGCTTTATACTTTTTAAATTCAACTTCGTCTTCTTCATTCTTAAAAACCGTCACACTTAAGGTTTTGTGTGCTTCCCATTTAAACAACTATTAATTAATAATTTGTCAAAGTACATGTCGTAGGTTCAAATCCTACTCTAGGTAAACTTTTTATTTATGTATTTAATCAAAAATTAATAATAATTTTTAATCAATAATTTGTCACCTTCATGGAAATTCTTAGAGCAGTTGAGATATAGGAAGTTGTAATTTAGTATACGAATTTAAATTATACAATTCTCCTTCATAAGTGAAGATTTTTAGATCCTTTTATTCAAAATTTATTCATTTACAAAGTCAGAAGTCAAAAATTACTTATCCAACAATTCCTTTTTATTGAATTAAGTTATCAATTTGGTTAAGATTGAATAAAAATCAGCATTTTGTTAATGCAAACCTCATTCCGTGGTAATGCTGTGACGCCTCCCTCAGTTCTACAATTTTTTTCTTATTCTTTGTTGCCTTTGCTTTGTTTGTCGCGTCGAAATTCAAGATTGTCAGTGCTTTGGGAATAAACTTATTCGGGTTTATTCACAAAGTAGTGACAATCTTGAATCTCCACCCGAGAAGCAAAGCAAAAGCAACAAAGAATAAGAAAAAAAATGTAGAGCTGAGGGAGGTACAAAGTGGCGCCCAACGTGGGGCGTTACTTTGTAACACACCCTCGGTTGGTGCTGCTTTTTATATTGCCCTTGCTTTCATTCTCGGGTCGAGATTCAAGACTCTCACTACTTTGTGTATGAACTAATGAATAAATGTTAACAGGTTATAACAAATTTATTCTGTTATAATAATATAAAATAGAACAAACTCTAAAACAGAAATAATAAAATAAGCAAACTTAGTTATACTGGATTAAATAAATAAACTTAAAAAAATTATTTTGGTGACCCCTGGTGGTCAATCCATTATACTAGGCCGCTGTCTTGTGAATTCAGATCGCCCTCTATGGATATTACTGTAAATATATAATGAAACAGATGTTTCAGTAATACGTGAAATTGTCATTACTAAAAAAGGTTAGCTATAATGAACAGGTGATATCAGTGTAATTAAATATGTGAAGTCAGGCTTACAATGGAATTATTAACAGGTGAGTGTTGAATTTACATTATGTATGAAAGTTAGTGCGCTGATAATATTAATCAGCGATCCGGTATTAATAGTTCATTTCAATTAAATGAATTAAGCTCAGGGCAAGAATTATTAATAAGTTAGAATTATTAGTACATCGCTTAGGAATAAAATCATAGCATTTTATGTACAGGTCAGGTCTTTATATATACAGGTCTGGATTGTTTATAACTAAACCGGCTAATTAGTGAGATTATCTGGAATGCTGATACTAGTCTCAATATAGCCATATGAACAGTGATATTTGGGGAACGGTACTATCGTATTCGGAGTCGAAACTGCCGACAACGTTTGAAGGGTTAATATCGTTAAGGGAGCCTTCTGTTAAGTAGAAGTAGCTAATTATTCAGGGCATACCTCCGTCTAATTAACTACGTCCTTCAACAATCATTCAGTACCGATGCCAAGGCGTTGGCACTACCAAAAGCATTGTATGGAAGAACGAGTTTTACTATTTTGTAAAGAGGTGTTATAGTGATAAAGGGATAGTTCTTGGCTTAGAAATCTTGAGTTTTTCTGCGGCGTCACCTCCAGCAAACTAAGGACTTCTTACCCTAGTCACGTTTATGCACCTCTCTCGGGGCTTTTGACCACCAATAATGTTATACATAAAAGTGTGCGTAGATAAATACAAGATGCTGGTCAGGTTAATAATGTGGGTGAGGGATAAGTGTACTGGTCAGGATAATAATACAGGGGCAGGATTATATGAGATGCTGATCAGGATGCTGGTCAGGCTAGTAGTTATTTATTAGGATACGGGCCATGCTACTAGTTGCTGGTCAGGATACTGGTCCGTCTAGTTTGGCTGCGGGACAGGATAATACTACAGGTGCAGGGTAAAATATATTATAGGATGTGGGTGATGCAAGCAGGTTAGGGAAGAAGTGTCAAGTGTGAGAGTGAATGAATTAATGAATGATCTGCGAGAATGAGTCTCTGAGTGCTAGGGGGTCTGGTATTTATAGGTAAATTGGATGGAGTGGGAAAGGATTGTGCAACTGGTATCATTTATTAACAATGATAAAACAGTTGTGGAAGGAAATAGGAAATAAGTTTTGATAGGAATTATTTACTAGGATAGGAAAATTTACAGTAAGGATTTTCAGGATCGTTACAATGCGTTGTCGCCAAGTGAAAGAAGGTAATAAACGTTGGAGTTCGGTATGCCAGTTTTACAATGTTAGGATTTAAAAGAAGTGTTTACTGAATATATACAGGGTGACTCTCTTGGAACTGAGTCGATAGATATGGCGAAAATTATAAATAGGAATATTATGAATATTTGGGGTATGAGATTGACATTGGAGAAAATTTAGCTTCAAGTTCGGAGCACGTCCAGTGATACCGGAAGTATGTTGGAACTTCATTATTTTAAATGAAACGCCATATATTTTATTACAGACCTATCTTACATAGTGTCTAAAATATTTGACATTTAATATAAAAAATGTCATTTGCAAAATTTCTTTAATTTAAAAATCTCGAGAAAGCAATGAGTTCCGATATGCGGGTCGAAGGAATTTTTGTGACACGTCTTTTTCAACCTGTAACGAAATAATTTGGGTTTTGTATATTTAGGTTACTTTGTAAATTTCTGTACAAGTTGTACATGTTTACTCAAACCTTCTTTCTAGGAATGTTTACGTTGTTTCTGTTCATAACTTGAACCACATAATATTTCTAAATAATTTTACTATTAGCTTAATATAAATTTTCGTACCTTTGGTTATTCAAACGTTATAAATTCACATTTATATAATATTTCATTTAAAATCTGCATTGTTACTCCCTCTAGTGACGTGTGCTAAAATGTAGGTAGTTAAGGTGAGCTATATGACAAGCGTTTAGAAGCCCTCTTTAGATGGCGTTAGTGGAGAAATCACAATTTAGAATTTTTGTTTTTATTGATAGATAAAGTTCGGTATAATAGATTTTGAATAATACAACTTTAACATAAAAATTACGTCTTCTTTCTTTCCTGTGGCGTCCATTTTGCCACGTTGAAAATTTTTGATGTCTTCTGGAAAAATTACTGTATAATTACTATACGATTTAAATAATCGGATATATCTTCAAGAAGCATAATTTGCAATAAAACAATTGGTGCTTTTCTAATCATTATCTACAAGTTTTGTTGCTCGCTTACATTCGGTTTTAGAAAAATTTTCTTCGGCAAAATCGAGTAAGTTACCGGTGAATTTCTCTGATTTGTTAGTAATACCTGACTTCTTTCCTAGTGTTTTCAGACGTTTTAATCAAGACATGAATTATTGATGCTTTCGTAAAGCAAGGAAAGCACTTCGATAGATTCTCATTTGGCCCGTTCCATCTAAGGGGTAACGAATAAAGATCATTTACTTACATAATGTTAACTACCTTCTCCTTTTAGCTTCAACGAATTACCTTCTCCTTTTCGCTTCAACGAATTACCTTCTCCTTTTAGTGTCAACGATTTAACTTCAACTAATACCTCCATCTTATCTACATTCAAATACTATTCTGGTTTAACTTCTGAATCGTAACTAAAATAAAACAGGATCGTGACAATTTCTGCATATGTTCATGATCCGAGGGTATTGACTGAACGTAACTACTACCTGCTTATACAAAGGTTAGATCGTTCTATTTATATTGTCACATGAGCTTTAATTGAATAACTATTGTGTAAACCGTTAGAAGTAATGATGAAGTACACCTGCTAAAAATAATGTAAACTAATTAGTCAGTTACAATAATATCTTAACCTATATTTGTATACCTGTTATCACTATATCCTTATTGCTGTATCATTAATCTTTCACTTCACAACCACGTGGCCTTCATTATCTGTCCTTTTACCATTATTTTCTTCCCTCATTTTGTTTTGTGATTAAAATAGTAACATCTAACCGTACCTATTTTGGCTGCCATTTTTGTGTTATGCGCAGCATCACTTTAATTGGGATGCGTAAAAGTAGCCTAACTAACCGTTATATGAACATATGTTTTTATTGCATTTGGTGTAGACATTAATTATTAACTTTTTTTTTTTAAATTTATGCAATTATTAAATTTCCATATATATTTGATTCATTATTGTTTAAAAAAAATGCTTGCTGAGCTATAAAATTTTTGCTCAATATAAACATTGTTTCTTTATTAGCTGTTTTATGTAAACCACCGCAAGTTTTTCTTATTATTATTTGGTAATAATTTACGCTTTGTATAGGCGTCGATATATGTTCTCTTTTAGGTATACAAAGAAAGGCCTTCCCCTGAAAAGGGGAAATGTTTAAGTTTTGTTTAAAAAAAAAGTAAATAAACAAATTACTGGTTCACACGTGACGAACCCAGTATAAAATTATTTTGCTTGCGAACGGTATTTAATTTCTTTTTTTGTACAATTGGGGTATTTACATCTATTGTTTTTGTTGTGGATTAATTCGATCCAGACCCTCAACGATTTGAAGTTTGATTTTAAAAATAAAATATTGTACAGTTGTTTCTTTCGCACTACAGCAGTGTTGTTATTTATATTTCCTGGTGTACTTCCATTTTCCTACAATCTCCTTGTTCATTCCATTCTGCACCACTGTCCAAGAGTCGGGACAGCGGTGAATTTTATCTCTATTTAGGGGAGCGGCTCTGGGCTCCGGCATATTTAACATCCTTTTTCTCCCACCCCGCCCTATCCGACACTTTTGAGCTAGTTCGGTGTGCTCACTATCTGTGAATGAGCAGAGACACCTTTCCTTCTTCCTTTTCTCCCAGCTCCCCTTTTAAACACGTAACAAACCAAGATTGACGACCAAACAGAAGAGATGAAAAACAGAAATCTGGAAATAGTTCATTTGAACGTACAATCAATTATTAACAAAGTTAGTGTGTTGGACTTGTTTTGAAGTAATGTGATCCACATATTTTGTGTGTATGGGAACATTGGTTGACTAACGTAAATGTCGAATTAATTATTTTGAATAATTATCGGGTCATTAGGTATTGTTGTAGACAACAACGTGTTCATGGACAATATGCAATATATATGAGTAACGAGTTTACGAAACATGTCAATTGAATGTTTATTTGTATGTTCAGCAATAGCTATTGATGAAACTTGTATAATAAATATCCAATGTGTTGCATAATGTTTTTTAAACCCCCACAAGAGTTACGAAATATGTAAACAAAGTCGCTTCCACATGCATAGATTATGCAGTCACAATTACTACTGAGTATGAATTGAAAAATTTTGATCCAGGTATTTCTGACCATAATACGCAAGCCATACAAATTAATAAATGTGACGTAAACACGGAAGAAAAGGAAATGTATACTAAAATTATTGAATACAGAATAATCAACGATCTTGGTGTTTATGATTTTAATAATCTTCTGGAATTCGAAAATGGAAGATAATCTAGCATGTACGTACGCCCCCTGAAATACGTGAAATTGCCAAAAATACGGTCGCGAATTTGCTCACATCAAAGTTTTCCGCTGGACGCATCCTGTTTTTGAAACATTTCGTAGAGTGGCATGTATGACGTATTTCCGGGTCAAGCTTTGGCAACCTAAAAATTTTCGTAAAATGTTCTGTGAATTAATGGCTATAATCACATTGGAGATGATGACGTCGCGTTTCTTAATACATATGTTGAAGAATCAAAATTGAAGCAAATTAAAAAAATATATTAATATGTCGAAACAAAAACAAATTAAATATTTAGCTGAGCTAAATAACAAATTAGATAATTTAAAAGGCTTACATAAATTAAAAAATATAATGCCCTTTAAAAAAGGAGATTAATAAACAAATAAAATGGGAAAACAAGAACACTATGAAGCAATCACTTCCAGATCTAAAAATAATCAGAAGACTATATGGAACTTAATTAAAAACACGTCTGTTCAAAGTAATGTATTAAAAATTTAAATAATGCGCCAGTATTGTAGCGTCCCCCAGGTACCCTATCATTGAAAAGTGTAATTTGAACTTATTTCAAGAACAAAACAATCGCTAAGTGATTTATCTTGACTTGACTGACAATAATGTTACTATTACTCAAATTTATTGCCTACCATACTTTGACTTCCCTGGCAATAATTAAAACATTAGAATTTATTTACAAGTCTGATATTTAATTACCCGCAAACCTCAAATCTGATCAAACGAATTGGCCGTCTAGTCCTATTTGAATTAGATAGACTGGATGAGGTAAGTGTTGTGCATCATGTGGGGCAGGTAAACAATGAAACTAATTAAAATTAACCAGCTTTGCGCAATGGTGGTTCAGCCCGGTAATGTACTATTGTGGAAAAGAATCACCAATAACACCCACTTTATTCATAAATAAATAATTATACAAGTACATTAATAAATCAGATAACACAAAAGAACTATGACAGGGTTAATTATATAACAAAACACCATCAAATCAGGTTAAATTGCGTACAAAGTTATAACATTGAAAGAAAAATAAATAAAAAGCCGTTTAGTTACACATAAACACAAAATAAACCTTGTAGTCACACTCACAATTGTGCCGGTCTTTAAATAAATAAGCACATAAAACAATAAGGCGAATTACGGTACATATAAAATACAACAATAGTAAAATTGCACAGTTGATATTAAGGTAAATCCAAGGACAAAAGAAAATAGAGAAGGAATTTACACGTAAAATTACAATAAATTACATATAAAGAGAAATTAGTTCGCAGGCGAACAATTTTACTTAACAAACTCATTAACACAAACCCTTACAAGGGTAAGTTGTAAATAGATCGTGATCGATATACAAGGTTAAGTGCGTTAGAAAAGTATAGCCCCCATTTCTCAGGTTACACATTCATCTATATAACAATAAAAACAATAAAAATAAAATACGAGGTGTTTAATGGTCATTTGGACCCGTGAGTATGTACACACTCGGCAATTGCACATTACAATTCATAACCGAGCAGTGTCCTGTATCCGTTCTCCCACGCTCACCTCTACACAAATATAAATATAAACAACAAACGACAATGCTAACTCACACAAATACAAGAGTGAGGGAGCCCTGTACTGTCTTTTATTTTAGCACATTTCAGCTTCATGATCCCGTATGCGAATGAGATTTGTAATACGTTATATAGGCTTGTATAATTATTTGCTGTCAGCCTTAATTTATATAAAAACACCTACATATACTTGAATATATTCCTTTAATTGATTACAGACACAAATCGTTAACATACGCGGTTTAACTTAAAAAAGGGTGACTATTATTTATAGATTAATATTTGAAAAACACATTAAAACTAACTCCCGAAACAAAAGACAAATTAGCGTTGGCTAATTCAAAAGAAAATGTACCCGCAAAAAATATTTTATAAAGACACACTGTTTACAATGAAGGTACCTAATTAACCAAATCGATCTGGCTCGGTCGACACTCTAACTGTCACAGACTTTTCCCCCGATTTCGAAATAGTTATATTTACTCCCGCTATCAACCCCCATTTTTCAAAAGCAATAACAAAACAAAAAAATATTATGTTGGAACAGTTTCATATTAATTATTGAACGACATCTTAATTTTAAGAATATGCATTCGTCCGTAACAAGCGCTATATTTAGGTCTCAAGTTTCAACGTACCAAACAAAGATCCCTTTGGATGTGCGTTATATTCACCCGTAATTAATTATTAAATCAATGACATTTTTACGCGCATAGAAATTTTGAACAATTCGTCACTCCAGTTTTGGCAGAACACCTGTTTCTCTACCCTAATATATGTTTGCTTTTTCTGTTCAACCTTTACTCAAGTATCAATTACATAAATTCCCACATTTCTTACATAAAATAAAATATTCCGAAAACATTACCAAATTACGATGTATTATCAAGATATTAAAAATCCACTAATTATCTTTTCTATCGCGGTAACAATGGCGATTTGAAAGAAATGTTTGTTGCAATAATAAAATTTTCGCGGTCCGCTATCTACAGTATTGGATAAAAAAATCGTTGCAAGACAATCTTCTACTGCTGTTAGACAACGTAGTGATGGGATACAACGTACCCCAACCAAAAAAAAGCGTTACTGAAAGTATATTTATAGAGACAATGTATGAAACTGACGTCTACAATACCATTTGGAATTTTCTCAGTAAAAAATCAGTAGGGTATGATGGAGTTGCCATTGACGTGTGTACAGCGTGTGTACTAACAATATCTCCAATATTAACAGAATTATTAAACCAATAATAATATAACAATAATATTTATTTACTGCTCAACAGAACCAGTGATCTAATTACATGACAATATAAAGTAAACATAACAAGTGAAAGAAAGCAAATAATTAACTAAAAATTAAATGCCAATTTAAAACCAATTATTGCTGCAAGGACAGTTTCCAGACATCCTAAAATTAACAGCTATAACGCCTATATCTAAAAAAAGGAGAAGCGGACGAAGTAAGCAATTCGAGACCAATATATGCGTACTAAGTATCTTTTCAAAAATATTTGAAAAATTGTTAGTCAAAAGATATGGTCATTTTTAAGAAAAAGTTATATTATTTCGCAAAACCAACATGGTTACTCTACGGAAACTGCAAATTTTTAATACATTCAATACCTCTACCAACAACTTCATAAAAATTTAATAACTGTAACGCTACAATTTGATCTTTCCAGTACTTTTGATAGCGTAGATAGTCAAACTGTATGTCAAACACTTGGCATGTATGGAATCAGCGGTACCATAAATTTATGGATACAATCCTACTTGTCTCAAAGTGAAAATTAATGGAGCAGTATCAGAAAAATATGACATAAACCTAAACTCCACAAGGTAGCGTACTTGGACCGCATGTCTTCCTGATATTTATCATTGATTCGCCGGAGTACATAACGGAAGGGAAAAAATTTATGTATGCTGATGATACAACGTGGTGATTAGTGTGGAAACCGACAAATTAGTTAATAATAAAATGCAAAGAGTGTTGTCACAATTTGATGAATGGTGTTCAAGAAACAGGTTAAATATTAATTACAAAAAAAATGATTTGTATTGAGTTATGCTTCGAATGAACCCGAATTTTAATTTAAAATTAATAGTCTGTTCAACTCTAGTGAATGTAACACAAAATGTTTAGGTACAAGAATTAACTAAAGGTTCACATGGGGAGGGGGTCATGTATCTGATGTGTGTAAAAAGCTCAACAAAGTTTATTTTGTAGTACTTAATTTAGAAAATACTTTACAACAAAAAATGCTTTTAAACGTATATTACTGTAGCATTTCCTGTTATTAATTATATTATTGTGTGGGGTAGCAGTCCGTACGCTGATAGTGCTTTGTCACATGCAAAAAAGAATGCTTCGTCTTATATTCAACTTGAATATTACTGAAAACTAAAGGGACGTATTTCAGAAATGTAAAATTCTTACGCTTTTTTCTATATACCTTCATAATTGCCTAAGTTACATTCATAAGCACAAACATAATTTTGAAGTTCGTAGTGATGTGCATTCGTATGACACAAAAAACTATATCTGACTAAACGGAAGGACCCTGTTTTTCAAAAAGTAACGTGCCTATCGAGGATATACATACTATAATGCTTTACCAACTTCAGTTCTTTTGTCGAACATATATCAGCCACGTGAGCAGTAATTTGGCACCGTGGCCGCCATCTTGGATTTTGACGTCACAAGGATGCCTCACGAGGGAGACCATATTTTCAGCCCTTATTTTATGGTTTCTTTTCGGAGGCATTTTTCAACCCCTTTTCATCCCTAATTATTTTTGTTTTTTTTTACTCGCCCACGTGTGAGACCGTGTTTTTCACCCCTATTATTGGCGGCTTCTTTTTGGAGGCCTTTTTCAACCCTTGATATAATTTTCAACCCTAATTATTTTTGGTTGTATTAAGAGCCTTTTTGAGAGCTATGCTTTTTTTGTACTTACTCACGTTTAGGACATTTAGGACTTGGGATTGGTTTGTATGCTCAAGATTTCGATTCCAGGTTGGATTTTTGCAACTGGCTCTCAAATATGATACACGACGATCCTGAAATACTTTCACGAATTATGTAGACAGATGACGATACTTTTCATAGTGATGGTAGTATAAATCGACATAATATGCACCGCTGGTTTGAAACGAATCCACACTAGGTGCAGGAGGCCCAACATCAGGGTCGTGGGTCTGTAAATGTCTGGTGCGGGATTCTAGGTGGAGAAATAGTTGGGCCTTTTTTTTAATGAGACTGTTAATGGAGAAAGATATTTATATTTTTTAAGCAAAGAATTGCCACTTATTTTAGAAGACGTACCCTTGGCCATTTGTCGTGACATGTTCTTCCAACATGATGGGTGCCCGGCACATTATTCTAGAGATGTTCGGAATTTCTTAGATCAATCATACCCTGAAAGGTGGATAGGACGTGGAAGTTTATTTATTTGGCCACCAAGGTCTCCAGACATAACTTGTTTAGATTTTTATTTGTGGGGACGAATAAAAAATCTCGTTTATGCCGATAGACCCACAACAAGAACTGACATGATTGAAAGAATACGACAGACAATACGAAGTATTTCAAGGGCAGAAATTGAAACTGCTGTTCTCTCCACCCGTTAGCGATTGATTTCATGCATTGAAAATGATGGACGACATTTCGAACATCTGCGACACTAATTACGTAGTTATTTATTTAAGGTTTTAATTGTTAGATTTATCACATTATTATTTTATAATTTGTTCTCATTGTTAGTAGCGACAGCATTACATTTAGGTAATCTAGCGGCAACCATAACATTAGTATGATAACTGTTTAAATTACTGCAGACCAATGTAAGATCTTTTCATCCAGGCTAAATTTAATAATTTCCGTTAACGCGAACTAACCTACTAGACGTTGGAAGAACAATTCCCGCCATTTACGTGTTTCTTACGATATCTCAGGATAGGAACAAGATATCGACTTGCAGGTTTCACTGTTTTATTGCTAATTAAGTCTACTTTTTAAAGACCTACTTAAATTTTTATGCTTCTATTTAAAATTGTAAAGAGAAAACACAATATTAAAAAAATATTAAACAACCCCCTCTAGCATTTATGTTATTAATCAGATTGCTTCAAATTTACAAATTTTTTAACAAAAGCTCTTTCAAACAACATCAAGTATATTAAAATCGGTCAACCAGAACTTCAATTAAAGGCGTTTTTTCGTAACAAGGTTCCCACTCTCCCCCACCCCTTATTTGAAGAGATAGACTAAAACTTGTCAAATAAAAATATGCAGAATTTGTCGAGGAATCTGATTATAATATTTAATATGCCTCTTAATTGAGTAAATTTTGAAAAATTTTGCTTTTTAAAATTTTAACTGTCAAATACACCCTCTAGCGGTGGACCTACAATTCTGAAAATAATTTCCAGGCGTTCCTCGAGACCATTTTCGTTATAAAAATTTGTTTCCCGAATCTGTGCTATAATCCATTCCTGAGATATGGCCGACGGCCGTTCTTAGTTGGCCACCCGGTACATAATAGATAATGTTTGATCATGTGATGGTGAGCCGGACAGCTAAAGTTTTTTAACATTATTATGATTACCTTTCGGACACCCGAAAAAACACATAATCTTTTACAACCACGCCTACAGGCCATTTTTGTGAATCATAAAGGCGTTCTTTAGGTTCATGTTTAACAATTACTTTAAAACTACTATTTTTACCTTTTGAAAGTAATTTACTGGTATGCAGTTCTATACCATTGAACTGCTCGTTTAGATAATCTTTAAAGGTGTTCTCGTCAACTTCTCCCCGAACTTTACCAACGTAAATATAAGCTAACTTTTCAACACCTTGTATTTTTGATGCTTTTTGGCTACATCCCTTAACAATTTGTGCTCGAGTTTTATTTAAGTGTTTATCTTGAACGATACTAGACGAAAGGAGGTCAGTCGTCATCCTTCTTTTCTCAGGGTCAACAAGGTGTGCATTCTGTGCTGATTGTTTATTGCTATCAATGTTTAAATGTTTGTTTATTTGATTTACCTGTGCAGATTTTATGTTGCTGGCTTTAACGTTAAGTTTTGAAGTTCTAGATGTCTCCACTGGTATGGTCGACGTTTTTATCTTTAATAAGTTGTTAATTTCTATTTGATCACTAATTCTCATTTCTAAATGGAAATTTAGTTTATTTAAGGAGGCTATTTCTTGCCTATTGAACACATTTTCACTATGCATTCTGACACATTGCAGATTTTCACAATTTTTGGCATTTGTTTGCAAACTTATATTTTAAGAACTGATTTAACACCACGTTTGAATTTAAAGATATTGGTATTTTTTCATGCACTAATATGTCAATAAGGTCACTTTTTTAATTTTTGTTCAGCTCAGCTAACAACGCGGTATGTACATTGTCGGCCATGTTAGAAGAATGTTTCAGGAATATTTCACCTACCCTAATTATATTGTATACAATTAAAGTGCATCCCGGTAGTTAAACTTTTACGTGTGACCTTCCAGTGCTTGTTTTTAATCATAATTATGTATTCAAGGTGTCCTGAAAAGAATGGGCCATAAGTTAACTGGAGATTATTTACCTTAAAATAAGCCGATTTGACTAAATTTACCTTGGTCCAAAAGTTGACATTAATGGAGTTACAGGATGTCAAAGTAGAAAAAATAAGCACATTTCCTTTAATATATTTCGACTACTTCCAGCTAATTTCATGAATTATCTTATACGGGGATTTCTTGGGATAAGAAATTCAAATTTCAATTTCGCTGTATCTTTTAGAGGAAGCCACCGGCGACGATTTTGAACCTTTTAAACCGTAACAACTTTTTTGTTCCACTCTGTATGTTATTTTGGACCAGAAAAATCTCTTTCCCTGTCGTTTCTAGTTAAGAACCTTATTGAAGCTACTAGGGTCAACGCTTTCTGAGAAAAACGCATCGAAAAGTAATGATGTACGTCCATTTAGTGTTACTGGAAGTGTTATTTATTTGTGTTTGTGGATAGCAGTCAAGTACGTCAATAAACTAGCTTTACTTTTAGATAATCTGTATGCATCATCACATTTAGATGCGTTTTTCTCGGAAACCGTTGGCCCTAGTGACTTCAATAAGGTATACCGTTCTTAACTAGAATAGACAGGGAAAGTGATTTTTCTAAACTACAATAACATACAGGGTGGAACAAAAAAGTTGTAACGGTTTAAATGGTTCAAAATCGTCGCCGGTGGCTTCCTCTAGAAGATACTGCGAAATTAATAATAAATTTGAGTTTGTTATCCCAAAAAAACCACCGTATAAGAAAATTCATGAAGTTAGCTGGAAGTAGTCGGAAGATATTAAAGGAAATGTGATTTATTTTTTCGATTTTGACACCCTGTATCTTTGTTATTATCAACTTTTGGACTAAGGTAAATCTAGTCAAATCGGCTTATTTTAACGTCAATAATCTCCAGTTAACGTATGGCCCATTCTTTTCAGGACATCCTGTGTGTGTGTGTGTGTGTGTGTGTGTGTGTATATATATAATATATATATATATATATATATATATATATATTGGGATGACGGGATATAAAATTATTATAAATTTATGGGATAATTATTATTTAATTCTGTTAGGGGATTTAAAATAAATTTAAATATAATAATAATATATTTGAGTACTTATGCACCGGACTAGCTCTTATCTCAATATGGGGATAGGGTTCAGGTTTAGTAGGAAATTATGACTGGTTCGAATATATCATATGGATTGCCCTTTATAAAAAATATCGTATATGAAAAATGTTACTGAACAAAATTTATACTCCAACGCATGCGTTGTAACCTTACTGAATACAATTGTCAAAAAAATGTCAGATTTGCTAAATTATGACTTGTTGAATTATGATTTCAATTATAACTGAATAATTGAAAAATAAAATTTTGAAATGAACTAAATTTCTGCTTATTTTGCAGGTGTTAGTATTATATATACATTTACACCTATACATATAACAAATAAAAATTGCAGGATATCAACACAAATAAGAACACGATAGATATGGTAATAATCAAAAAGTAACTCACATGTAAATATTCCAAACTGCAAACAGATGTCTTCATACAGATGCAGGCACTTTCCAATTATGATCGAAATTCTGGTATACGAAGATCACTGCTACCATTCACCCACTAGCTGCAGACTGGTCCTCGGGTTGTTGGTTTCTTTTCTTCGGTAAATGTTGTTATCTTATGCTTTACGGCTTCACCCAACCACAATGTTTAATCGAAGATATTATTTTATTGTACTACTGCTTTTCAATTTTGTCGTTTAAATAATTTTTAGTGAATGTAAAGACTTCAAGTTAATGTCACTTTATTTTAGGCTCCGGCTCGAATATAAAGTATTTAAAGGATCGCAGCAGAAATAAAACTCAATTGACGATCAACGATTACTATTTTATTTTATCAAAACGTAACCAGTATTCGACTTTAACAAACGAAACTTTAAAACGTTAAACATAAATCGTCACAAATGAAAAATATTATTCGTAATGAACTTTACGAATGTGTACAGGTATCGGTAAACTAACTTTATTTTTAATCGGTTGTCGGTTTAAAAACAATTGCACTTGATTTTCTCGTCTGTCCGTTTATTATTAAATTTTCCCGATAATTATTTAGGTTATATAAACTTACTTGATACAAAAAAAAACACAACACTTTTAACTTTTTTAAACAGCTGGCAAATTATAGAGAGAGATTCAAATCCAGGGCAATTCCTTTTATACCCTTTTGTTGGTTACCACATCTTCAATTTTTTTTAAGCAATTCTAATAATGTAACCATGTTTCTGATTGGTCGAAAATAATTTAAAAACTTAACTAAATTAGAAATTTAGCAATATCTTTCTTATACAATTATGGATTTAAATTTTAATAACAGATATGAAATCTGTGTTAAATTACGCATAAATAGATATCCAACATGATATGGTTCTTTTAACTATTATGCAAAATGACCTATTCTAATTTAAAAATGCTTATATCTAACTAATCTTACAAACTGCACTTAAATTAACTACAGATATGTAATCCTGACTAAATTTTGCATAGGAAAACACACATTAAATGTCCGAAATCTTAAATTTAAAGGAAATTTTATGTTTACCTAGTAAAATTATATACTCAACCCCATTTCATAAAATTTTGCGCTGAAATGCTTTGTACACTTCATATTGCTATGTAAAAATGAGGAAGACCTCCTATTAATCACTTTAATATTACAATTTAAGCCTAATATAATCAAAAAAACTATAAATTTGTGAAAAAACATTAAATTTAAAACATAAACAAACTTAATTCTAAAATTACAAATAATTTACATTTGAAAACGTTCATGTAACTCAAAATGTTATCCAAAAAACTTGTAATAACTGTCTTTATTGTATTTATTGTTCATCTCGCTTGCATTGTATAATTTTTATGTCACTTTAAGAAGTCATATCGTTTAACACACTTTTCTAAAATTCTACTATAAAAATGTATCTGCATGTAAATATCTCTGTGTAAATATGTTCTATACACTGTTCTTAACATTTAAAATGCATCACTATGTTTGTCACACATTCGCTTTCATAACTATGTGAGTATTGATCATATTAAGTTCGTATTATAACCCTTTTTTTAAATTTTACCATATTTCCTGCATTCTAATCTACTTATACAATATCCCTAATATAAATCTATCTTTACACTTTCTGTTAAACACCTGTAAAATATTCACATGCCAAAATACTGTCGAAAAACTGAAATTTATTGAAACAAACTAAAGTACTGAATTGAATTTACGGAAATAAGTTTATTTAACATTCCTGACATTCTTGTTAGTAGCACAATGCTTTTTATGATTAAACCAAAATGTATAAATTTTGTTGAGACTGTTTCAACCAAAACAAATCCACTTTCTAACCATCGTGAACCAAAATACATCAATTACATCCCTCGTACATGTATTATGCTTGATATCTCCCTTTTTTTAAAGAAATTACTAGTTAAAACTGTCCGATCCCTGTCTTACTCTTATCTAAACATCTCAAAATATATATTCGTTTTTTTAATGTGTTATATTTACCTACATTTTGAGTGTCTTGTTAGTTACTAGTTGTTCATGTATGTTTCCACTACAATATTGAAAATTTCGAATTTTACATTGGTAGTGTTTATTAATCTTGACTTGTCTTATATCCAATGCTATGATCTATTAGGCCAAATAAATATTATTATTATTATCATTCATAAATTCCTAATTACTTTTAAATGTTTTCCAGTTTCTTTTATGAGACTTCTAAGGGAAGATATTAGTTGAAGAAGTAATAATCCAAAATAATCAATTTTTATACAGTATGCACAAAAATTAATATTCTATTTATAATATCGTATTTTTTTATTATTTTATCGCAATTGACTTTAAAAATAATGAAAACTTTCATTAACATTCCGTGTACCTAAACTGCATAGTTTCCGTTGAAGTAAATGTATTGCGGTCGAAAAAAAATCGAAAAAATTAAGTTGCGTTATTTTAATGTTTTACGGCTCCCTGAACACGAAAAACAAAATTTTAGAAAGTTGTTCAAAATGTCTGCCTGTGTGTGGGTCTGGTCACTCGCCAGCTGAAACTATGGGGACGATTATGATGAAATTTGGAATGAAAGCCCCACGAGACAATTATGTCGACAAAACAAGCTTTAAAACACAATAGGGGTGAAAATAAGGGTGTTATTTTGGGGTCAAATTTTCAAAGTTTAACATAGAAGATTGAAATTCAGGTCATTAATAACTCGCATAAAATGCAATTTTTTAAAACTTTCAAAATTGAATATGGCCGCAGTTACAGTCACATACATTTTTCTTGTATAAATATATTTCCGATACCGTTCATGATATAAAAGAATTGGAAATAGATATGCGTAGTTAAATAATTATTCAGAATTGATTTATTCAAAATTCTCTCCAAACATTTTTTTTTTATTTTTTTTTATATTTTCTAATTTTCTAGGCAACCAGCCGCTCTTCTGAATGCAACTAACCTGCTTCTTTTAAAGCTACTAATATAGGAGATATGAATTTTCAAATATTTAATATTGATATTGTTAGACTTTCGAAATATTTTACATTTGTTACATTTGTGCTAATGAAATGTTATCGTGACGAAGACACTACTTCCGGTTTTTCCAGAAATTGAAAACGTTCCTCGTATTGCCGGTATGACATACACATACTCTTACTTTATTTGAAAGGGAGCGAAATTTGCTTTAAAATGATATGAAACAGTCCATAGTTATCTTGAAAGATAAGTGAGATATCTGTTTTTAACTTTCAACCTACATATACATATGTAGGTATAGAAGGTTATGCAATCGACTTTCTTTTCACTATCCCTAAATCGACTTATTAGCACATTTTACAACTTTTGGCCAAGTTTCGTCAATATCGGCCATCATGTCTGGATGTCTCGGAGAGGAGGGGCTTATTAGGGTCAGATTTTGGTCTTTATGAAATATTTCTAAAGCAGCTGAATATTTTAAAGGTATAAAAATACACCATATATTTTTAGTATTTTACAAGATAGTCCTGTAATGCACTTGCATTCACCTAGTTTTATTTTGTATTCTACGGCGCGGAGGAATTTGCATAAGTGGAAGTTGTATATTCAAAAAAATATGTAGGTTTTAAAATCTGAAATCTTATTAGCATTTAGACATATCAACATACCTATACAGTATACATAAAGATTATTTACATTGATTTATGGTTTATGACAACGTAACAGCGTTAATAAGAACATGTGAAAAAGATTATCAAAAACTACAAAAAAAAAACGGTTCCATTCAAACTAGAATTTTGAAAGAGGAAAACCAATTGTTCACAATCATTATGCAGAAATTGCTTACTTTAACACGTCATGGTGACGACAATATATTAAAAAGCATAATTTGGAGCGATGATACGATATTAAGAAGGCTGAACTTTTTATTTGGGGAACTATAAACTATCTGGTTTACAGTACACGATGAACGAGTATTGTATGAAACGGGTGCAAAATACGTTTCGTAGCTTAAGGCCCGACTCCATATGAACAAGTAACGCATGAAATTTTATTTTATTTTAAATGTTATGAATTCGAAGGACATAATTTTGATCAGTATCTTACACAGTTTTATTCTATTTCCTTACGAGAAAGAGAATTTAATTGCACAAAATTGTTTACTAAAGTTTTGTAAAAGTCCACAACCTATTTAGCAATAGAATAGCAACTTCTACATTACCATTGTCAACAAGCTCTTTCAATTCTCACTTTAACCGAACATTGGTTTGAAGTTTTCAATGGTTTATTTACGGCGATGGTTTTCGGGTATGTGGATACTCAGCGATAAATGCACTACACGCTCTGGTACATTGTTCATAAAGCATAACTATATTTAAATAATTTTCATGCGTATCGTTTAACCGTGTAGGCATGTTGAGAGTGTAAATGGTAAAAAAATTTGACATTTCAAAGGGGACATAATTGGCACAGCCAACTTCCATTTATTCAAACTCCTCCTCGCCGCAAATGTAAAAATATCTGTTGTGGAACAACACACGACCATGCAACATACAAAGTCAAAAATTAAAAGAAACGAAATAATTTTAATAATAACTATTTAGGATAATTATGCAACCTGATGTAAGTTAATAGACATATGGATGCTAACATAAAGAGCCGCACGCTTTATAAAATATGTATACCCATTTTCTCACAAAATTAATTGTTACTCTTGTATTGAA